>MAYD01377365.1:0-11423 GCA_001909325.1 Ruellia speciosa
AGTATTTATTGAGATCCCGTGCTCAACGGAATTTGTTGAATTCACAAGCCATGGTGGTAACTAGTAGTAAATATAAAGATATGGTATTTTTTTTAATTGAATAATCATATTCACATCAATATTTTTTCTTTAAGAAAACACTATAATGGGGATGACTGTTATAATCAATTGAATTCAAACTACCAATAGTGCTCTTAAATACACTAAAAACTAACCATAATTCTATACGAATTTGAAAACATTAAATATAGTCTTGTAAGAGTTACATTTTAATCACTAAAAGTCTTTTATAAGTATAATCATTTAAGGGAATTAAAATCCACTAAGTGACGGGCGGGTCGGCCCGCCACGTGACAAACAAATATGGCCATGTATCGATAAAACATGTCCGCGTATCGAGTCCATGTCGGATTAGACCTAGGTAATGTCCATAGCCGTGGGTTTTTAAACATGGCCATGTGATGTGAGACATACATGGCCGCCTTAGATCGTGCTTGGCACCCACTCTCATAGACATGTCGGAAGTTTTTTTACCCACCAATAATTAGCATAGTCAATTATACAAAATTACAAAAAAAATAAATAGAATTTTTACCAAATTTATCCTTTGTAAACCCAAACTTTTTATAAGCATTAATTAGGCATAGACTTTCAAAATTTAACCAAAGATATAGTAAAAGAACAAAAGTAAATTATAAAATATCTTAAAAATTTATAAAAAATAAAATAAAAATTATAATTATAATAAAAATATAAAATATTTTCAAATATATGTGTGTGTGTGTATATATATATATACACCACTCCTTCCCACCTCCATCCACCACTGCCGCTATTGTCGGCGCCTTACTACTCCCCGATTGTAACGCCCCGTTTTTCCACGTACGGAAACATTATGCCACACCTAACTTATAAGAAAGTTCTACACCTACCCCCCCCATAAGCTCGGTGCTCAGGCAATCTGAATTCTCTAACAAACCTATCAGAGTACACGAGATTTCAGGAAGCTGGTCCCCTCTGATCACCTGATCTGTTCCCCTTAATTTCGCATACCAAAATTAATTATCCCTTAATAATTTAACTCGCGAAAAATTCACACAGAATTCTGGGGTTTTCCTTAATTAATCCGGTCTAATTTCCAACTAAATCCGAATTAAAATCCACCTGTAATATCGGGTATTATAATCTCCCCCACTTGGATTAATCTCGTCCCCGAGATTACCAAGTCAACCACAGGAGAGTCTCAGGTCTGACTGATCCAAGTCACTGAACAAGGTGCTACTCTACTCCCAGCAGCTAACCTTAACCAACGGTCCACAAGCTAAACCAAAGCAAGTAAACACACATTACATACTTGATCCTCCTGGGGAATCAATTTCACATTACCCGATATGGGTGTTGAATCACAACATGCAACAAGCACATTACCCCGTAGGGTCTTTATAATCATTTGAAAATTTCTTTCCAAATATTTTTTACTTTAAATCAAAAGCATTTCGTATAATGCAGTTTGAAATCCAAAAGTTCCTTTGATGCACGTATGCACCCTTTAAAACTTCAAAATCCTTGTGCATGATCGCCAATGCACAATTATGACCCAAAACCCTGAGGTATAATCACCAATACCTCTATTCAAAATTTCATGCATGTATTTCAAATTCGTGAACACACGCGAATGAAAATCCAGGACTTACACCCGAATCCGTAGATCCTGAAGCAAAGTCGTAAAGAAAGATGTACTTGCCCGAATCTGTAGATCCTACCCAGATCTACAAACCTTTCTAGGCCCAAGCACAATGGTTTGGAGTTTAACAAACAACCGAACCAGAAGATGGCATCCTGAGCATAGCGAGCTACCGGACTATCGCCTTAACGAGATCAGGGTATAGCAAACAACTGATTCGTATAATGTGCTGCCCGTGGTTAATCCAACCGCGCAACCCAGCACTAGTTTGAAGTTTCACGAACAACCAAACTTTAAATGGCAATTGGCTAGACCAATGAAATATGAAATTCGAAAATTCCATAATGACATGAATGTTATGAATGCCATATAACACACAATGCAATTCACCAAATATGCATTTTAAAAGACATGGGTTCCCGCACCCTAGATGATTCGTCTACTGGACTAGTCATCCCTTTTTTAAAATAAATTCATTAGGAACATGATATGCAATATGTAACAACAGAAAGCATAAGCATAGCCACGCAAGCACACTGCATTAAAACAAACAACACTCAATACAATAGGGTAATCGAGTGTCGATCATCACAACAAGGGATCTATGTCTACTAGACATCTACAACCGAATCCCTGTTTCCAAAAGGTCAAAACCACAAAGGTTCCTGACAGTCTATTCCGGAAAAGGCTAACTCCAACACTAATACCCTAGTGTCCAACCGATCGAGACGGACAGGCTCTGGCCATGTGTCCCATCCCTTGACATCGATAATAGATCACCACTACAGCCATGGTGTCCACTTGTCCCTCCAGGGTCGGGCATTGATTCCTCTGATGTCCCTTTCCCCTACAACGGTAGCACACAACCGACTCCCCATCACACTGAAACCCTGGGTGACGTTGCTGACAACGACCGCACACACCGTGCTTCCTACCAACACGAGATGTCTCACCCTTTACCTTTTTTCCTTTGCACTGTCGGCCCAATTCCTCGGACTCAGGCCTTTTCCTTTTCTCATCCTCAATCACCTGTCGTGCTGCCACTTGCGATACATTCGCGGCCCTTTCATAAACTTCCTGAACAGTCCGGGGTTCGAAAGATGAAACTGCAACACTAAGGTGGGGTAACAATCCTGAGGTAAACTATTCTAACTAAAGTCTCTCATCCTTAGCTCCATCACTCAAGAAATGGTCAAATTCCATGAATCGAGCATAGTACTCATCCACACTCATCGATTCGGTCATCCTCAGGTTTCTCAGCTCATCGAGTTTCTATTTCCTCATGTGTGGGGGAAAGAATCGAATCCTTAGATCCTCTTTCAACTTGATCCAGGTGTAGGTGTTGTCGGCATACTTTGCCTCCTTAACCGTCCTCAACCATCTGCAGGCCCCATTCTCGAAGTAGCACACTCCGATATCCACTTTCATGTCCTTCGGACACCTCGATGCCCTGAAAATCTCATCCATCCTGTCCAACCAGTTTTCCAACTCATCTGAATGGGGTAATCCAGAAAAGATAGGCGGGTGGTGTCTCGCCACCTTATCACACGGGTCAGACTGAATATGCTGGGCTAACATCGCCACAAATCCTACCATGGAATCGGTAGGAGGCACCTCAAGTCCTCCACCGACTTCTGATCCATTACCATTACCATCTCCCGCTTCCTGAGGTGGGTGTCCATCATCTGTGGGATGCTTTCTCGGATCCATCTGAGAAACGAGCTGTGCTTGTCAGTGCCAATCGACCTAATTTAATACAATCTATATGGGAGGGTAAGAACCATAACGGCACCAACGTACATACACAAATCAACCACGCAGAGATACTACGAAACCACTAAACCCCCAACTCTCAAGCTTAGGAGTCTAGACTAATTTTTATTTCACATAGGCACATTGAGTTTCTAAATTTTATTCTGAGTATAGAGCACATACGCTCTGATACACCTGTAACATTACATTTTTCCACGTACGGAAACGTTATGCCACACCTAACTTATAAGGAAGTTCTACGCCTAACCCCCCATAAGCTCGGTGCTCAGGCAATCCGAATTCTCTAACAAACCTATCAGAATACACTGGATTTCAGGAAGTTGGTCCCCTCTGATCACCTGATCTGTTCCCCTTAATTTTGCATACCAGAATTAATTATCCCTTAATAATTTAACTCCCGAAAAATTCACACTGAATTCCGGGGTTTTTCTTAATTAATCCGATCTAATTTCTAACTAAATCCGAATTAAAATCCACTTGTAATACCGGGTATTACACCGATCACCACCCCATTCCTGTCACTTCCTTACTCAGCTCGCGACCTCCCCAACCATCATCGCTACTAGCTGCTTCTTGTGCTCCTTCTTCTTCTTCTCCAATTCCAAATGCTTGATTCCCAATTAGAAAATTGGGAATGAAAAGCGATGCACGTGATGCGTGATGCGTTCGGTTAACAGTTGTAAAAGAATGAAAAGCGATGCACGTGATGCGTGAGTCTTAACGTCCACTTATAATGCAACACAGAAAATGCCTATCGCGCGACTAAACAATAATGGAGCTCGTTAGCGGCCCGCTCAAGACTCTTCCCGTTCCACCGGGGCATTTGGGAGGCACATTAGCCCGCCTCCACGGGGGCTCTCTATCCACCGTCACACAAGAATACCGAACCCACAATATCACAATCACCACAATTGAATCACAAGATCAACAATACTAGAACAAGTCATAGGATCACACAACTCAATATGAAGTTATAACGCGTGCACAAAGATTCTAAGGAATGGCACCCCAACTTCCAATCGATGTCGACGTATCCATGCATAACACTAAGTTATGCTAATGCAAGTGATCCTACCAATTCTAACATGTTACACAAGTCATAAAAATGCCAAATTACAGATTATAAAGGGGTTCAAGTCTAGGTAGAATTTATGCCCCATTTATATCGCTAAAACATGTATAACTCAACAAAATCGAAGGCGACAAAGGCTCCTAACAGATCAACACCCAACAACAACCCATAAATCCTCCTAAAACCCATGCCATAATCATGCTAAAGCATTAAAGGAAAGAAGAACCCCTTGCCTTAATCAATTTGGACAATCTTGCACCGGAGACAATTCTAACAACAATGAAATTGCAGCGAACTTC
The DNA here is from genome assembly GCA_001909325.1 of Ruellia speciosa. NCBI lineage: Eukaryota > Viridiplantae > Streptophyta > Magnoliopsida > Lamiales > Acanthaceae > Ruellia > Ruellia speciosa. The sequence goes on from MAYD01377365.1 coordinate 4,829, forward strand.
AAATGATCCTACAAGGCTTGATTCTAGACCGATTCAGAAAATACAAGGTGATTTAGAAACTAGAAATGAAGGGCTACAAAAGCTATGAAGACACTTACCCAAGATTCCAGATGGAAAATGCCCAAAATTAGGTCACAAAATAGCTCCTCAATAAAACTCAAACTGTGACAGCAAGTAAGTAAAAACGCAGCCAAATTCACGGAAGCCTACAAGACTTAATACTCGACCGATTACAAATTCGAAATATTTTCCAAAAATTAGAGACAAAGCTCTACGAAAGTCGTGGAGGAACTTACTCAAGATTCCCTACGCAAAATGGTCAAAAACAGCTCACAAAAACGGACAGACTCACAAAACCCTACTGTGACAACAAACATGTAGAAATGCAGTCAACTTCGGAGGGACCTACCGAACTCAATTCTTAACCAAATAAGGATCCGGAAGGTGTTCCAGAAACTAGAGACAATGAACTACAAGTGTCAAGAAGGGACTTACCCGAGATTCTAAACATAAGAGGTTCGAATTCAGCTTCCAAAACAGCCCAAAGTTCGACTCTACGCGCCGAAAACGACGTCGAATCGGGTCCCTGAGTTATGAAGCGCTAATTCTAAGGCTTCTAAACTCTAAAATGACGGGGAATTACATCTTAGCCTAGACAAAAATATAATCTCAGATGCAATTAATGACGTGGTGCTTCCTTTTATCTGCATCAATGGTTGCTCTCCAATAAATGGATCATCGCAATCATTGTAAAATAATTCATGGTAGATAGGCAGTACAGTTGTAGAGCAGTCAAGAGATAAGAGCGATAATGTCTTCGAGGTATAAGACTAGCATGACCTTGGTTACTTGTTCCTGTACCAACAGTGGTAACTTATCTTGGTGATTAATTATATTTGAATCACTTTATCATATAAAGTTAACTCGTAAGTTTATGTTGGGCCCACTTGCCATTAATTTCGGACGTGGGCTTAACTTATACTTAGTATCAAGATGAATGCACTCGGGACTAGAGCTCGATACCAATATAACTCACTATCTTAAAATACAAGTATATTTGAATCACTTTATCACATAAAGTTAACTCGTAAGTTTATTTTGGGCCCACTTGCCATTAATTTTGAGCTTGGGCTTAACTTATACTTAGTATCTAGATGAATGCACTCAGAACCAGAGTTCTATACTCAATAAAACTTACTATTCTAAAATACAAGTATACCACTATGGGAAATTACCCCTTCATATGAATAGGAGATTTGAACTGAATGGCTATTCGCTACTCAATTTGGTCATGTACTCAGTGTACATTGCCACGTCTTGTTTATCTTGGATGGATAATTCAGTCTACGTTATTTACATATTTTTAGGAAGTAACATCATAACCCGCACTACTTGTGTTTTTAGGCTTGAGAGATAAAATTTAATTCATCTAGCTAAGTTCTCACATTATTTCAGAAAGTTATATTTTATTTGTGATTTACTATATATTGCCTCATATGCTATATTATATAAATTTACATTATTATAAATATATAAATTATAAATTATAATTATACCGTATATGGCATGCGCATAACATTTGTAAGAGAAACTAAATCATCCAACCGCCGCATTAATAGTAACTCTGCATTATTAAATTTTACCTTAAGTTAGAGAAGTCACCTACCACATTAATAATGCAAACAAAATAAGTTAATTGAATTACCAAATGCCGCTTCTTATATTCAGGCGTCGCCTCTCCAAATGTCCAAAATGCCCTTATCCTTATTTAACTCCATTGACCATTGCAAAAGTACTCTCTGAATCAAATCTCTTCAAAATCTATATATTTTATATCTTTTCGATCAAGGAAGCAAGAAAATATCCAATAGTGAGGAGACGTCAGGGGAAGAGGTAAAAATTGAGTAAAAAAACGTTGGAAAGGCGATCGGAGTGGGGAAGTGGCTGGAGCGCATGATCTCATGCACTCGTCGTTGGGTCGGGACGCGTGGTGATTGCGTCCTGGACCAGTTCGTGATGCAATCTAGGTTGTGCGCCTCCGTGGTGGTGGGGGCACGAGGCGCTCGGGCAACGAATTGTGCCCCCTGCTCGCCCATGACATTATCTGTATTTTTTGGGGTTTATTTTTAAAATATCGCATTATAATTGTATATAACAGTTAGTAATACTCCATATTGTAACATTGTATGTTCCATTGAAGGAGTTTGGTGGAGACGGAGTGGAATATAGGGCAGCATTCGAGACGCTTAAGCACTTTGCGAGAAATGTTGAAGCGATAAGGGTGGCAAAAGCCCTAGTGATTTTCTTGGGATTCGAGTTGGTGATCTCTGCCCACAAGAAAAATAAGAAGAAAAAATTACTACGCTGTGCAAGAGGGCAAAGGTACAGGGGGTTGTGGGGGATGATGACGCACACCCGGTGAAGAAGACCAAAGCGTGCCAATTCCCTTTTAAAGTAATCGTTCAACAAAGGTTGAAGGGTACTTGGGGGATTCGCGTGGCAGAGGCTGGAGAAACGAAGATGCATAACCATGCGATAACGGTGTATCCGGTGGGATATTGCCAGATGAGCAACCTGAGTCAGGATACAAAAAGGGTTGTGCAGGACATGACAGCTGCCTAGGCAAAGCCGTGTGCTATTCATGCAGCGATAATGGAGCAGTACCCCCACAATAAGCTACTCGGCGCCATATCTACAACCATAGGGCGCAGATGTGTGACTTCCAGGGAACAGATGTAGTGGATAGTTATTCCATATAACGACGACGAGCAATTACGTGCATTGGGAAGAGGCTGATTTTGAGACTGGCAAATTGACACACGTCCTCATGGCCCATCCAGAAGCGGTGAAGCTACTGCTCACGTACCACTGGGTAATCGGCATAGACTTCACCTACAAAACAAACCTGTATCAGATGTCCTTCAAGATCACCGGGATGACGCCGACCAACAAGAACTTCATGATTGCATACACGATTATGCAAGACGAGACGGAGTGAAGCTACCGATGGGTTATGCAGAAGCTACGAATGATGCTTGGTGATGATCGGCGGCCCACTTGTCACTGATCGTGAGCTGGGGCTGATGGCTCCGATACGGGAGGTACTTCCATAGTCCGCCCACCTTCTGTGTACATGACACATCTACAATGATGTGGAGAATAGGGAGTACAAGATTTGTGGGAAGTAGAAGAAGTTGACCGCGGCCTTTGTGCACGAATTATTTAGAGCTATATAAGAGTCAGACACGGAGGATGCATACAAGGATGCCATGGTCGCCGCGGTCCGTAAGTACAGTAGTTTCCCACAAATCGCGAAGTATGTATGTGGTACGTGGTTGGTGCACAATGAGAAGTTCTTCCAGGCGTGGATGAACAATCTGCTACACTTCGGCAACAATACGACATGTAGAGTTCAGAGTGCACACAACCAGCTAAAGCAGCGGCTAAACTCGTCCACTGGTGCTCTAGATACAGTGTGGACGAAGATCGATAAGGAGATAGCATCCCAACCCACGAATATTCGGTATGACAAAAACATTTATTATTTCCGTATTTTGTAGTATTTCTATGTTATATCTATATGTACTTATACCTTGTGTGGGGAGGTATACGCTAGAGGAGGCCGGCTGACATGTCAAAATGCATCACATGTGTATGCCTTTCACGTATCTGGCTGGCAGGGTGAGCAACTATTGTCTGGGTTTGATCGAATCGAAGTTCATGCCATTGAGGACGATGAGCGGGGATGTGCGTAATAGCTATGATGTGTGATTCAATGGATGCACGGGCTCCTTTGTACTTGTGAGCTGAATGTGGCGATGGACTCGGGAACCTTGATAGTTGTCGCGCACGTCCACGCATTATGGGGCCGGCTAGAGTACAACAAGGCAGCTGCAGAATCCTAGGAACCCGAGATGACCGCAGAGTCAGATGACCATCGATTTTGACATGAGCTAGTGAAGCAGGTAAGTACACTAGTTGGATGGCCAAGCGCATGTCCGAAGGCTCAACACACCCAGCCACACGTGCAGGCGCGTTGCCTCCGGGTTGAGACGCATGGCAAATCGTGCGTAACAACGAATCGGCCTCTTTTTTTTTTTTTTTACTTTTCGACGTATTTTTTAACTCTAATATCATATATCTCTTCTCGCGTTCTGGTCCTTATTTCGACATACTTTCCTGTATTTTTTACTGAAAAAATCTAAAGATAAAATAGAATAAATTTGAGAAGATTTGAATGAATGAAATGAAATTGATTTTTAAATATTTAAAGGGTCAATGATATTTTCATCATTTGAAGGGCGATACCTGAATAAGGGGTGACGTTTATCAAAACCTTAAATTAACCTATGACATTGTAAAGTTATAATTTAGAAATAAAAATATAAAATTACTGCTATTAGGTACAACGGGCCCAACCCCATTTCATGTATTCATTAATTAAGGTCACTTTGATCACTTGTTTTGAAAAATTTATCTTTGAACGTGGATGCCTTTTTTGCCAACGAATTGGCGGCATACGTTCGCGACTTATTTTCTACTTGTATATCCTATTTTTGCTCAATTTAGTGGTAGGCTCCCATTTTATTTTTTTTTAGAAAATCACATTTATATTAAGAAATTGAATTTGAAAAAAAAAAATCCTGATTATCTATGTATCCCAATGAATAAAACTCCGCGTAATTCTTAAAATACATATTACAAATAAGGACAATAACGAATTAACAACAAATCAAGCAACTAAACACAAGTCATGTATAACAAGTACATATTTATCATGTAAAAAATAAAATTTAGTCTCAACAATGTAAAAGCATTAAAAAATGGACAAAAATCCTTCTTTATCTCTTTGTTGGGACACATGAGACATTGCACTATTTAAGAATCACCAAAGAACCAAAATGAACAAATCTTCCAAGAACAGTCAAAACAAAGAAGGCCATTTAGTTAGACTTTTGAAAAGTGTTTTTGGTTTTTATTTTATTTGACAAATATTTACATGTGTTTGGATAGGATTTTGATCTTTTGTTATTGTAGAAACACATTCGTATGTGCTCTTATTTTCTTTAAATGCATTTTAAAAAAAATAAAATATTGTGACATGAAAGATGAAAATTAGACAGGTAGCTAATTTGGTAAAAGAATGAGAAGTAAGAAGAAATAGGGGGGAGTAGTATCATATGATGTGGTTGATGATTTGCCAGTTATCACAATATTCAGTCACAATCACAATTCACATATACCATCTGGTAGCTGTGCCAATGCCACCCTAATTAATGATCCCCATTCTGTACGATCTCGAACCTTCATCAATATACCATGCACGTGTTGGAAATTTGATATTAATGGACCCATGAAATTAATCTATACTAATAATTTAGGCATACTCAATTGTGTATTAAATAATATATTATACTCTTGACTGTTGAAATTTCATTCCCACCAACCAAGGGTATGGTAATAGTATTATGTAATTGACTGTTGAAATGTAAATTTCTAACCACCAACTAGCAGAGATAGATGAGCAAATTAATGTAGTGGCATATGCATAATGATACAAAGCGCTCCTTGAAGTCATCATAAAAACCGCAAAACAAATTAAAGCAAATAATTAAAGGTGGGATTAACAACCCAACCTCTGATATTTAATAGTCCCACTTCGGATTATATTAAAATATATGTGTTAATGATGAATAAATGAATGGATCACAAGAGCTAAAAGAATGAGGAGCGTATTGGGGTGGGTTTACATGTCGTCACCATGATGAATATAGTGTGACAGCGGCAAGGGTGAGACGCTAATATATGTATATAAAGGGTGCAAACTTTTTAATCAATTTTATTTTCACTCAATTCAATTTCACCTTTTAAAAAGGTAAATGGAGATATTCTTGGATCTCCATGTAGATAACATCATTATACAACCATTTAAACATGTCTTGGTCTCTTGTTTTGAGTGTGACAAAGTAATTAAGGAATGGGGTTTTAATTTTTAGAGATTTTATTTGTATATTGGAATGTTCAATTTAATGTTTATCATATTATGTATTAAGTTGATTGAATTATTTTGTAAAAGGTTATATGTAAAATTATAACTTTACATTGACAATTAAAAGTTAAATTTGACAATTAGAATTTAAAATATATAATTTTAGTTAAATAGACAAGTTTATCTCTTAAAGTAAAAAAAATATTCACTTATATATGCTCTATTAAAAACATTTATAGAGTGTAAAAAAGATACAAAATGTTATCATGCAAAGTGGAATTACGATTAAAGGTTGCAATTCTTCTTTTTTTTTAAATGATGATTAAGGTAGAAAGTAGAAATTTATTAAAACAGTTAATTTCAATATAAAAGTTATAGTTATTTTTGAACTTTTGTCAATAAATAAATATTTTACTTCATAAAGGAAATAGATTATAAAAAATACTATTTAAATAAAGTTACTTAAAATAAATAGGGTTAAACCCGAAAAACTCACATTTAATAATTTTCTCACTTTGCTCACTAACCTTAAACTTATAACAAAATATCCCATAACCTTAATTTTATTATTCACCACTTTACAGCTTACCTTTCTATTATTAAAAC
>MAYD01377449.1:0-12416 GCA_001909325.1 Ruellia speciosa
AAAAAAAAAAAAAAACATATGGAATTAATGGTGATAATGCAATGATTGTATTGAATTGAACAAAAAATGGGAATGACAATGTAATGGTTGCATTAAAATCGTTAAAAGATAAAGATAATAGTGCAATGATTGTTTATATTGTTTTAAAATGTATAAATGGCAATTAATTTGGAACAATATAAAATCCTTCGAAAGACAAATATTATGACTAATTTATATTGCATGCACAAAACATGACTCAACCTTGTGCTTAAGGTTATACATGCTCTTGCGTCCTCTTTCCTTTCAGGTAATGAATCGACTCAGTTTGGGTGATTGAACAGCCATGATCAACGGAAGAACCTGGCCCGGAATAGAATGGAGCATCTAGATCGATCATACTGATGAAGCCAGAGCTCATAATTTATAGCAATCAGCACTGTAAAGATATTATTAATCCATCGCCTCATCCAGTGTCAAGATACGTCTTGCATCTCAGTCGAACCATCTTTCGATCTGTGCTTTCGTTTCTTACTCCTGCATTCCCAGAGGTAAGATCAGATATAACAGGTCAAATCAACTATTCATTTTAAGTATCCATAAACATGTAGGGAGGGGGGAGGGGTGGCAACAATTAACTGGGAGTAGAATCTCCATACTTGAGTATCAATAAAGCACAGCGAGGCCGGATAACAAAATCAAATACTTTCTCCGTATTTCAATAACTGATACAATTGTGTAATTTTACACTACCTAGGTATCAACTACTTAAATACGAAGGTTGTATATATTTGCCCGCACAAAGATTCCACTAGAACATAATAGCTGCGTAAAATAATGTGTATTTTCGCTCAAACTTTTTTCCACAAAAATAAATATTTTTTTCTACACAACTCTTTCGATTTTATAGTCCCTCTCAAGTATACTACGTTCTAATAATAGTTTAATCATTATCCCTATTTAAATTTAAAATTTTACACTATCACAAACCCTACATCTTACACCTTATTTAATTATTTACACAATAAAATCATTCAATCACTAGTATATGATATTTTATACATAAAAAACATCAAATCATAAAATCAAAAGTTACTTTCTACTATTCATTCTATGATCTTAAACAGAACATTTCTCCCAAAACAAATTTAAAAGTACAACCAAACATTAGCAATAAATTTTCGTAACTAATTCTAGCAACTTATCAATCTCTCAGGTATGTAGGTCGACAGTTTCAGATAGCATTGACAATGCATATTAATCCACCCAAGCTTCACTAAAGCTCAAGTGTATCAAACTCTAAAATCTATAAACGCTCACACAGTTCAAATCTAGCAGCTTACTTCAACACCAAGAGAGACACAGATAGAGAATAACAAGTTGGGTTTTTACAAGTACGTACTTGTCATGTGAAGTTGGATCCAAGCACGATTTAAGCTTCCTATCGATGTGCTTCACGTCTTTGGAAGTGGGAGTCTCAAGCTTGTTCATCTGTTTGAAATGGCACAATGCGACTCAGGAGGCCAGCACAGATGAAAATCACAAAGTTCAGGACAGAAACTATACCAACATATCAATTGCATTTAGGGTGAGGTTGATTTCCGAACTGGCACGATCAGGGTGCTGCCTGGACAACATGTTTTCAAGGTATCTGTAGAGGTTTCAGTAAAAAAGTTAATTCCTAGAACATGATTTATGTTCACCTACATATCAACGGTTCGAAGAGGAGACTGATAACCTCTTGAAGTTGAAAAACTTATGAACCTCACAGGACCTACGTAAAGCTGCCAATGCCAGCTGCACAAGCAATAGAGAAGTTGGCATTGCATCAAGTGAAAGTTCATGTAATAAATCCCACATATAGATGATATTGTAAACAATTAGCATAATCAAACATGTTTTATTACGTTTCATAAGCAACATATCCGATCCTTCCACACTTTTGAGTGAGACTCATTATTTGATTGAACTGACAACTCATTCTCCCAAAGCAATAGCATTATGCAAGTGAATTCAATCTTCTTGAAAAAAATTATGGGAGTTTAAATTATATCAAAGGTAAGTTCACTGTCCAAGCCAAAGCAGGGAATTGTTTCTTGATCAGAACCCTCTTCCATGACCGCAAAGAAGAGTACGAGAAAGTGTTCAAAACTGTAAACATCATGAATTACAAAACAAATGAGATATCAAATGTATCACATAAGGGTGTTTGATTTCAGGCAAATAAAAATTGCATCAGAGAATTGCTTAAGACTGTAAAGGCTATGTTTGGTTTAGCATCGATGGAACAAAGTCACACGCTAATACCTCAGTATCAAAAGTAACTTCAGTTTAAAAACATTCCCCCATCTTATTGAAAAAAATTATTTTTTAAATTCAACAATTATTCAATCGTTATCCACCCCTCGCAAAATCAAAATTCAAAGCAAACTCATTCATATTCGTTTACATGTAAGGGTGGCAATTGATAGACTTGAGACTAAAACTTTCATAAAAAACCCTAACTCGAACACAACCTGTTTACGTTTTTGGGTTAGAAAACCCAACCCAAACCCAACATGTTAGTAACCCAAAACCAACCCAATTAACCCAAAGTTGTTGCTAATAATTTGTAAATGACCAGGTAATGACATGAATAACCGGAAATCAACCCAAAAAGGACAAATAAGACTAATCATAATTCCAACCCAAATAGCCACAGCCATAAAGGGTAAAAAAGTCTAACAGTGCTATATATGCAATATTGAAGTGAAGACAAACAGTAGTAATGGGTGAATCGAAAATTGAAAATGATGCAGTGAAAGTGGTGTTTTGAGAATATTTCATATTTCATCTAATTATCTTAACAAAAGAAGTAAAACACTAAGAAATACAAACACGTTAATCCAGTTGGCCCGAACAAACCTAACCTGAAATTTTCGGGTTATAATTGGTTCGTCACGATTCCGAGCTGAAGCCATAAAGCTTCAGCCCTAACCTATGAATTTCGTGTTAGATTCATGGTAGGTTGTCTATCGTGTCAGATTTTGTCATCTCTACTTATATGCTAAAACCTTAAAACTTAAGATTTAACAATGTCCCAGACACCCCAGCTATCTCACCTCATTCATTTGTTATATACTCCCTCCTTTTCTCTATATAAGTCTCTTTTGCACTAAACACGGTTATTAAGAAAAATATAAAATTCCTATATTACCCTTCATTGTACTCTTTCATCTTTTTTTTTTATTTTCTACCAACTAATTCAACAATTAAGGGTAGGTTAGGATATTTTGGAAATAGTAGCTAAAAATAATCTAAAGGGACTTATATTTAGATTAAAATTCTACAACCTAAAGGGACTTATATAGAGATTTGGAGGGAGTAATATTTTAGGAAAGACCCAATTAATCCCCTTGTGTTAGTCTAAGTCTTTAAATTAGTTCCCGGGAAATAAAAAGTCACAAAGAAAAACTTCTGTTTTTAAAAGAAAATTTATTCCCTTGGTCATAAAAAAGTGCAACACACGATTAATTTGAGACTGCTATCAGGCTAGGGTCGTGAGTTCTAGCTGACGATGGCTAATAGCACAAGTTTGTAACTTAACCACTCGAGCCTAATCGCTCTTTCATTCACTAAACCCATATAAACTATTCTTAAACTAGCCGTGTGTGCTGCACTTACGACAGGGTATAAGTTAAACCTTAAAAAAAATGTATAGGGCCTCACCTTTTATTTGACAAGGATTCTTTTAGACTTGCATATATCAAATATAATTCATTTAAAAAATTAAGTAATGTTGGTTAATTTGTATTGCATATATATGCTATTCATAGTAGTCAATGGCACATGGCGCGCCATGGCGCAAAGGCTGTCTGAAGAATATTATTATATATGTGCGCCATACTTTGTTATGGCGCGCCGCGCCATGCGCAAAGGCTGTCTGGAGCCATGGCGCATGGCGCGCCGCGCCATAACAAAGTATGGCGCACATATATAATAATATTTATATATGTAAATAAAAACTATGAATTATTCAAATATAACCATAAAAAGCCTTAAGTCTTAACTCAACATTAACCATAAAGTTCAAGATTGCATAAAAGTATAATATCATTTTCTAATCATCAAGAACTTAAAACAATTTAAAAGTGCAACCAACAATTTTACAAAATAATCTAAAAGGAATAAAATTCAGCTGCAAAAACTATTTAAAATATTTTGAAAATTATTATATATGAAACATTCAAATTTAAAATGGAAAAAAAAAACAAAGAAATAATCCTGGAATAAAAATAGGCAGACTGACAGACAGCAGACAGACAGCAAGGTGGCTGAATAGGCACAATAAATTAACCAATAAATTATAAGCTGGGGTTCTTTTGGGAGGAGCAAAGCACAACTTTTTTGGTATTGGGAAGAGAAGAAATCTTTTCCAATTCTCTGCAAACAGTGAACTCATTTTATCATTCAACACTCTAAAGAAAAGGGACAAAAAAACAAAAAAAGAAAAAAACAGAGGAATGTGGCTGTGGCACAAATGGCGCGCCATGTGCCATTGCAAATTGCGCTTCGGGCACGCGCCATAGGCGCGCCACAGTGAAAAGACCTGCACCATCCGCCATACGCGCCATAAACTTCTATGATGCTATTTAAGTGTATTCAATTTTGAGTTGAGAATATTAGAAGTACATAATCAGATGATTTCACCACAACTACTACTGGAGAAAATATAAAAGAATGATATTCGAGATTAAATTTTTAAAAAGCAAACAAACATTGAGAGAAGGGAGGTTCACATTAGGAAATAGTACCTGCCCAGGTGGGAATAAGAGGGGAGCCTCTGTACGCATAATTTTATCGACTTCCGCTTTTGCAGATTCCTGCAAATGCTGCAACATTGTAACCATGTTAGAAGTACAAGCATAAAAAGACTGCACTATTAGACACCCTAGCAATTTAAAAGCTGATAACTGATGAACTTTCACACTTGGTAATGTGAATAGCTCCAGAAGCATGAAGCTAACATACATTAAATGAATAATAACTAATCTCTAACAGTCATCGTTTAACACAATGGAGTGATGCTAATGCTAATCATACTTGAAGCAAAGATTGACTCCATTTCCAACAAAAGCATCTCCTCTAAAGTAAAAATATAAAAGAACAGAAATAAGGCTGTGATTGGACCTGCATTTGGTAAACAATTTCCCAGAATTTACCCCATTCCAGAAAAACATAATAAACCAATTTTGCTTATCTGACAGTATTCATGTTATTCTCCCTTTCCACCATTTTCTTAAATTTATTTAGCTAAAAGTGTTAAAATTTAGCTATAAATTTTTAATTGACTATTGTGTAAACAGATATTTCCATCGATATCTTTGAATGAAGACTATTCTAGCTATATTTTTATAGTCAAATCCAAAAAATATATCACACGTTTAAAAACTATTTAACATACAAAATGTTCAAATTAAATTCTATAAAAAATTATTTTATTCCACCATATATCTAATTAAATTCTATAAAACATAAAATTTTATAAATATAAATTCTATAAAAATTTCCTGAAAATATTTCAAATCATTAAAAAGTCCATCCAAGACATCCCAGCATAATCAATAAATTTGCTTAACAAACACCATCCATTCACTTCATATCATTCTATCTTTCTATAACTATTTGAGTGTACTTTCACTTTTTCTCTCAAACACCATCCCATCGCAGCCTAACTATTTCATGGAAGGTGGAAGGATTTCACACCCTAATAGTATTGATTCACAATATTAATCTAAAGCATAATGAGGGGGAACAATCAAAAGCCAATTGACTGAAAAAAGAACAAAATCATTTAACTGAGACCAATACAAGATGCATTGAAACTTTTGAACTTGACTGCATTGCCTGGACAAAAGAAATATCAGAATTTGAAGACCCAGAAAAGAGCAAAAAACATATAAAACATAAAGAGATGGAAAATGACCTTTACTATGTCAGATTGCCCTCCATCATAGAACTCCTACACAGGGAAGAAACATGCAATTACATGAATGTGCAAAGATGGAAGCAATTGACAAAACCAAGCAACAGTTAAACTTGCACCATTTTAGGAAATCACGGTAGTGAAAGAAAACTAAGTAATTGATCTTTTATCAATAACATTTAATAAGGAATCAGTCGGAAAAGAACCTCCACATCATTCATAAAGCCTTCAAGCGCCCGGTATGGAGCATACACAATAAGGTCAAATCCAAGAGACTGCAACAGCGGAAACAATACCAAAGAGTACCTTAGAATAGTACAATAGATGTGGAACAGAACACTTAAGGTATGTGATATTCACACCTGAAGTATCAGCATTTCATTGTTCAGGATCATCTGATGATCCTGTTCAATCCCTTTTCCGAGCTCCTCTGCTGATACATGGTTCTCCTCAACCTTACAAGCAGCATATATACAGGTTAACCTGCAAGAGTAATAAGTTCATATGGGTCATCCTTGTTAAATCAATAATTCTTAGGTTAAGCATTTCACAACCTATCTCCTAAGAATAGAACCATCAGTATTATTGATTGGAAGCAAAGATTCGTCTTTGTATTTATTTTAATTTATTTTATTAATCTTCGAAACAACTGTTACCCCATCCAGTAGAAGAGTGGCAAGCAAGAAACAACCATACATGATATTCTTCGGATGATGTTCCATCACGGACCATTGCAAATAAAACCTTTTAAAGTAAATAAGGGCAGTAGCCTGCAGAATAATTAAAAGGTAAATTTGAATTAGTTATCTACAATACAATGTTGGCATAGTTTCACTTTCACAAAACATTACTACCTGAATCTTGCGTGGAAACTTGAAGGCATCACAAACATCCTGAATTTTAAACTCATAGAAAGCACGCAAAAGTTGCTCTTCTTCAATCTTAAGTGCTTTTGGGCGTGAATGCTTATCACCTAAGTCAACAGCAAAAACAGAATACAACTGACTATATTTTCCAGCACCATGCAACAAGACTAGTAGCTTCAATTTCTATAAGATAAGCAGCTTACCACTATCTTTCATGTCATTTTGTGGTTCTGCATAAGTGAAGGAACCATCAATATCTACTTCCATCCGCGTTGCGCCAAACTTTCATAACATATTAAAGTCTCAACAACATTTGTAATTCATATTTATACAGGAAATAGTACAACATACGCTTTGTAATATTGTCACTGAACTCAACTCAAAATTGGACAGTAATTGGAATCACATCTCATAAAGCAAATATACACCAGCCGTGTCCCCCTATGTCCAGGCTTTTAAGATATTTTCCCCCCGACATTTCAATGCCATAAATTAGTTTAGATATATATGACAGTGATATTTTACATCATCAAATTCAAATTTCATGGACCACGTAACCAAGGCCAGGCACTACTTAGTCGGTGAAATGACTATTTTTCCGTTTTTTTATTTGAATGAAAATAGGGGTAAATCCATCATTTCTAGCGATAGGAAATGACAACTGACTTGATATGATGATTACTCAATTAGATAATACACAACCAGATTATGTATGACAATATGATAAAACAATTTTAGGTCCTTCACAAAATATAAATTTCATTTAATGTTTGTGCCTAGATGTGTTGCTAAAGAATATGTCTATTTCCAAAGGGCAATGCTCCCTGCAGGATACTTTATGGTTGACCTGCATATTAATTTTATGTGCCAAAGGAAAAACTAAAAATTACACATACTTTAATAGTATAAAGATACCAGTCACAAAATCTCAGACCTAATACAAGTACCCTTTTCTACCCAACTGTCAAGTAAACTTCAGTTTCTGATATCGACTGATTCCAAACACAACAGTCATAATCCACAAAATGATAAAGCATACCCTCTCAAGTGCTTGCTTGGCTCGTTTATTAGCTTCCTTGTATTTTTCTTTCTGTAAATATACACAAGATTTGATACTCAGACTAGTGGTAACAAAAAAAGAAACTAAGGTTTACAGAAACCCGATAAAAAATAAGCTCATCACCACTACCATACACCTCATCCACATGCCTAATGAAAAGCATTAAAAGAACAATCCAAGATCCACAAAGGATACGACAAAAAAAACACTAAAGAACATGAGAAAGGGAAATGCTTTGTAGAGAAGGGTCATTACAAGATCTTGAGGAGTGAATATCCACTTTGCTCGGTGCGTTGAAGTTATGAAATCTGCCATTGAAATCTGTCTCTAATACAAAAGTAAAAGCAGTTTCAGTTAAAAGAGTCTTGATGCGCATGCAGAAGCAGGGACTAAGAAGGCGCAGGCCCAAAGGGAGGAGGAATGCAGCAGGGATGAAAGATTATGCATACCCAAAAATATCAGCATGTCCACTTTTAAAATGCTCTAGGAGGTGGCTGCAAGTTAATGTAACCACCTACAGTGAAATTATCATCCTACCCTACTCCCTACCCTACTCCCTACTTCGTAAAGATGGAATTATATCATTATAATAAAACGATAGATATGTTCTCAATGTCCTGAATCCTGAACTTGTCTTCATCTTAGGTGTTCGAGTACCCAATGGCTGGGTACCCGAAATTTTTAGGTGTGGATTACCACATTCAAATCCAATCCGACTGTGATCTAATTGGGCCGGGAGTTCGGGCACTCGACAACCCACTTTTTTTTTTTTTTCTCCACAGGCAATGCCAACTCGCCAAGCAGCACCCAAAACCTCACCCCCCCCCCCCAACCCAAAAAAATTTTTGGCTGCTGTTTCATTTCCACCACCAGCATCAATCGACGCCCACAGAACAATAACAACACCACACTCAAGAATACTGATTCTTTCTCACAGAAACACCCAACAAAACTAAATACAAGGAAAATAAGCGAGGGATTCAAGATGAACATCACATATAAATTTATCAACAAAGAAGATATTTTAACAAAAAACAGAGCATCCCAAACAAATAGAAGATGAATATTACAAAAGAAAATAAAAATAAAAATAAGCTTTGCTTCTTTTTCTTTACCTCAGAGCAAGTTCTCAACGGGAATGGTTCGGGAACGGTGTCAGTGGGGGATGATGTGGTCGGCGGAGCGGACCGAAAATTTAGGGTTAGGGATTAAGGGAATTTTGATTTGAATCGCAGGCAAGTGCAAACAATTTGAACAAAACTCTTCAAAATCCAATGAGCCCTGGTTTAGGTGGAGTCGCGTCCGGGCTCCAAACCTTAAAATTGATCAGTCTGACATTCTACTATAATGATTCCTCGTGGGCTTTCTGTAGCACCAAGAATCAAATGCTTTGGTGTTTTGGTTGAGGGATGAGGGATGAGTAAGTTCAGGTAAAAGCAAGATTTTAGAACAACGAAGGGGAACAGAAAAGCGAATAAAACCTGCTTCACTTAAAACTACTATTAATGAATCAAAATAATACTCCATCAAATATTTTCTTAAAAAACTTAAAAATTATTTAATTATTTTAAAATTTATCAATTAAGGGATAATTCTTAAAAAGTCCCCTCTCCTGCCAATACTTCATCCTTACTACTAGTATACTTTAATACTCCCTTTTAAATCCCTCCCCATATTTTATCATTTCTTTTAATTTAAATATTATGAAAAGACCAAATTGCCCTTATAAAAAATATTGTTAAAATTGAAAATGGGGATAAAAGTGTAAATTAAGTATGATGCATTAGTCACATCAATTCAATTAACTCCATCTTCCTCCCTCTCCCTTCATTGCCATTGCTGTTCCCAGAAAGCTTCGTAGCAATTCCTTGGACTCCAAAATCTGCATCCCCGGCAAGAAATTCCAGCGGCACAGACGGGAAAGACGACGGCGAGAACAGAGCACACCACCCAGCTAGAAGCCCACGTTGCATTGCATCGGTTGATTGCCAGCAGCCCTTCAGCGTTCTGTTGAAGCTCGCCAGCCACGCCCAATCTCGGAAAAGCAAAGAAGCCACTCGGTAGAAGTAAGGAGTGTTTAATGGAGTCTGTGCATTGTCTGATTTGTGCAATTTCAGAGTGGGTTGCCAATTTATTTTTGAGAATGGCATAATAATGAAAAGGGTTTTTCAGTTTTGGCGGGGGTGGAATGTGCAATGTGTTGGTTGTTGGGTTTTTTTGCCCTGGTCAGGATGGAGTCCTGTTTTCGAATATTCAAGATCGAAGGTTTGGTGTTTGTGATCTGTGGGATTGTTTTTCTTGATTAAAATTTCAATATTCTTGAAGTTTTGGGGTTTGAAATTTAGTGGATTGTTTTATTTTAATTGGAAAATTTCAAGGTTCTTGAAGTTTTGTGGATTTTTGTCCTACCCCTCTCTTTGGGCGCTTTGATTGAGCTAAGGCTATTAACATGGTAAATTAGAAGATGGTAATGCTATACTGAATGATTGGAAAAATTTTACGGTTCTTGAAATATTTGCTATATTGAATTAATCGGTTTTGCAATAGGTGTCTAGTTGAGAAGTATTTGTATTGATTGCAAAACTCTCTGCTCTTGGTATTGCAATAGGTGCAGTGTTATTGGTTATGTTTGGGTTTGGGAATGAGGAAAAAGAGTGGAATGGATGACAATGTGATATGTGGTTCATGCACCTCACACATAAAACCAGTTATCTGATACAAGTGATGCACTGGATTACAGTAGAATGACAGTCTATATTTCACTGTCTTGTGTATATATTAGGCTGTCTTGTGTCTATAATACATTGTCTTGTGTATATATTAGGCTGTCTTGTGTCTATATTACACTGTCTTGTGTATATATTAGGATGTCTTGTGTATATATTAGGCTGTCTTGTGTCTATATTACATTGTCTTGTGTATAAATTAGGCTATCTTGTGTCTATATTACATTGTCCTGTGTATATATGACACAGTATGGTTTGAGTTTCACTTCTTTCATGTGTATACATTGCTGTGTCTAGTTTATGATTCAGTCGGATGTATTTGATACATTGAAATTGGGAAACTGTGATGTATAAATTGATGCATTTTGGTCGATGGTAATTAAAGCTCTGTGTTTTGGTTCTGTGCCCGTTTGAGTTCTGTTGTTTGAAGCTGAAACTTAAGTAATCAAATGTTGCCTTTGTATTACATTCTGAGATGAGAGGTTGCCTTAAGTGTGGAAATGGAATCTGAACTGATTTATGAAATTATTGCCTGAAACTTGAACATGTTGCAGCTGTTGTTTCTGTTTCTATTTTGGCTTCTATAAATGATAGGCTGAAATTGGATATGTCATGTTGATTGGCCTAACTTTGTTGGTTTCATTTAAATTATGAAATTCTGAATCAAAGGATGTTATGGTCCGTGGCAGTGTTCAGTTCCAGCTTGTTACGAACTTGAATTGTGAAATCAATGATGCTTGGATCTAAATTTGCTTTTTTTCTTTCAAAATTCACAACCACATGATATAATACCTTACAATAAGTATTTAATTTTGAGTACCTGTTTACTGCATTTTTTATTAAATTCCATGCATACAATATTTTGATTGTCTCTTGCTCTATTTATCAGTGTAAAGCATCAATTAGTGAGTGCCCTATCAATTAGTGACACAAGTGATGCACTGGATCACAGTAGAATAACGGTCTATATTACACTGTCTTGTGTATATATTAGGAAGTATTGTGTCTATAATACACTGTCTTGTGTATATATTAGGCTGTCTTGTGTCTATATTACACTGTCTTGTGTATATATTAGACTGTCTTGTGTCTATATTACACTGACTTGTGTATATATTAGGTTGTTTAAGGCATACTAGATGGCTCGTACCAGAAGAAGTGTTGCACAAACATTGAGAAATTAGAAAGCTAAAAGGATGAGCTATATCGTGCCGAAGAAAGCTAAGAAGAAGCTGAAGATTGATGAGGAAAGTGAGGGGTGTGTTTTCGATGATGAGGAATTTTTGCTAAGACTTTTTTCATGCAGAGGTGTAATAGCTCTGTCTGTGTTTTGGCAATGTACTGATTTTACATTGGCATAAAGATTGAATTCCTGATGTTTCTATGTGGATTTGGAAGAATTAAAGAATATATATATATCGATCTATATTCTTCCTTTTACATTTCATCCACGGGTTTCTTCTGCTGCTGCTTCTTTTTCTTTTATTTTTTGATCGTATGAATATTGATGCACATGTTTAAGTCGAAATGTGGCACATGCTGTTATGTCTCGGTTTTTTGTTACTATCAACTTTGTGAATTAAATCTTGTGTTGTTTGTGGAGATATCTTGTGTTGTTTGTGGGGATATCTAGTGTATTTTGAATTAAATCTTGTGTTGTTTGTGGGGATGTCTTGTGTTGTTCAGCGAATCAAATCAAATTTTACTTGAATTAAATACGATTGCCGCTGCAAATATTATTATTGATTGTCTATGCAATTCCTATTCATTTATACGATGTATTTTAACCGATATAAATTTCATAAAATAGGCTTGTATGA
>MAYD01377483.1:0-10925 GCA_001909325.1 Ruellia speciosa
TTTCCAGCAGCAAATGCGCCTGCCAAAATAAATGTCCCAGAAGGACAAATGTCGAGTGCTAATGAATCTACTGCACGCCTGAAGCGTGGTAGCCTTTGGGTTCCAAAGATAAAAATCCACGAAAGAAAAGGATTGTACACACAAATGATGAAAATCATGTGTTTCAGGAAATCACTGAAAAGAATTCAACCCCAGAAGAGGTTGATCATGAAATCCTTAATCATGAGCAAGATGAAGTCATTGAAACTTCATTCAATTACGCTTCCACTGGGAAGTATTGGAACCGAAAGAAAACAAAGATTGATAATGCTTTTGCATACAATGTGGCACTCGATATAATGGAAAATGACGGGGATCGTGAACCAAAATCGGTTGATGAATGTCGGCGAAGAAATGATTGGCCAAAATGGAAAGATGCAATCCAATCTGAATAAGACTCACTGGCTAAAAGAAAGGTTTTTGGACTTATAGTTCAAACACCAGAAGGTGTTAAGCCAGTTGGATACAGATGGGTATTTGTACGAAAAAGAAATGAAAATGATGAAATCGTCAGATATAAAGTAAGGCTTGTAGCCCAAGGCTTCTCTCAAAGACCGGGAATCGATTTTGAAGAAACATATTCTCCGTTTATGGACAGGGATAACATTCAGATATCTCGTAAGCCTGGCAGTACATGAAAATCTTGATATGCGTCTAATGGACGTCGTTACTGCCTACCTTTATGGCTCGCTAGATAGCGATATTTATATGAAAATCCCTGAAGGGTTCAAAATGCTTGAAGCATTTAAATCAAAGCCAAAGGAATCATATTCCATCAAATTACAAAAATCATTATATGGGCTCAAGCAATTTGGACGCATGTGTGAAAGTTTTGATCAAAGAAGGTTATGTAAACGACCCAATTTGTCCATGCGTCTTTATAAAGAAAAATGGATCAAAATTTATGATCATTGCAGTATATATTGACGATCTTAATTTGATCGGAACTTCTGAAGAAGTCCAAACTGTTGTTGAATATTCGAAAAAGAAATTTGAGATCAAAGATTTTGGGAAAACCAAATTTTACCTTGCTGTACAAATTAAGCATTTGAAAAATAGAAGCTTTGTCCATCAAACCAGCTATACTCAAAGATACTGAAACAGTTTCTGATGGATAAATCACATTCGCTGAGCACTCCAATGGTCGTTAGGTCTCTTGATCCAGCAAATGATCATTTTAGACCTAAGAAGAAAATGAAGAGGCACTTGGTCCAGAAGTACCATATATGAATGCCATTGGTGCATTAATATATCTTGCCAACAGCACAAGACCTGACATTGCATTCGCTGTAAACTTATTGGCGAGATTCTGCTCATCTCCAGCTCGACGACATTGGAATGGTATCAAGCACATCTTTCGATATCTCCAAGGAACAATCGATCTCGGGTTATTCTTTTCTAATAACTCTAGACACGAATTGCTTGGATATGCCGATGCTGGGTATCTATCGGATCCGCATAAAGCCAAATCTCAAACTGGCTATATATTCACGTGCGGAGGAACAACCATCTCCTGGAGATCAGTGAAGCAGACCTTAACTGCTACCTCTTCGAATCATGCCGAAATATTAGCAATCCATGAAGCCAGTCGAGAATGTGTTTGGTTGAGATCGATGATCCATCATATCCTAAAGAATTGTGGGTTGGCTTCAGAAGGAAAAGTTCCCCCAACTATTTTGTATGAAGATAATGCAGCTTGTTTAGCCCAATTGCAAGGAGGATACATCAAAGGAGATAGAACGAAACATATTTCGCCAAAATTCTTCTTTACGCATGAGCTACAGAAGAATGGTGAAATTGATGTGCAACATATTCGATCAAGCGATAATTTGACAGACTTATTGACCAAGGCGTTGCCGACTGCTACGTTCGAGAAACTGATAAAGAAGATTGGAATGCAGCGGCTAAAAGATCTCAAATGATGTACAAAACTGGGGGAGCGAAGCACACAAGAATACTGTACTCTTTTTCCTTCCCTAGGATTTTTTTCCCACAGGGTTTTTTCCTAGTAAGGTTTTAACGAGTCATATTCTTTGTGTTATGGACATTTAAGGGGGAGTGTTGAAAGTCTACAATTGCGGCTCTGTGCCGCAATTGATTTCAATTGAATGTCCACCTTTGTTGGCAGCCATTGTTGACCCATAGTTCATGCTCACCGCCTCTCTTCATCTATATATATGTGTGTGATGATATGAAATAAATCAAGTATTACATTGCAATTCTCATCTGCACACTCTGCTGCATTTCTCTCTCTCTTTGATTTCTTTCTTTAACTTTCTTTTCTTTATTATACTACTCCATATATATATATATTATCTATATTATAAATATATAATTCACAACAAAAATGTATTTTTCTAAAAATTTTCTAAAATCCACAAATTCGTGAGTTTTTCTAAGAAATTAGCCTCAGGAGCTATACCCTCCCAAAATTGAAATCACAGGTCCCACCTAATTTGTTTTCGCGGCACGTGGCCGCTCCCAATTGACCATTGGCGGCGTTACAAATGGAGTCCGCCCCAATCATGCGTAGCTCCTGGTTCGGCATTTCCAAGCCGTAGGCTCGGTCCGAACCTAACCTTGTCTCACACAGTTCGTTGAAAATTTCGCACACTTTTTTTCTTCCAAAAAAAGATAAAAATTTCGCACACTTTTTATCTTTCACACAGCTACGCCTTTCTGCACTCTTTCCCTTTCCTTTCTTTTTTTAAGTCCCCCTTTTTTTGGTCTGTGTTCTTGCCGATTCAAAACCCTAGCCCGGTAATTGCGCCCGTGTGAAGATCGATTTCCACTTCCACTTTTGCACGCCTTCCGCAGGTAACGTAAGTCTGATTCCGAACCCTAATTTTGTTTGTCCATTGATTTTGGGCATGTGTGAGCTGGGCGTGTGGTGTGCTTGGTTGTATACATATATTGACCGTGGCTTTGGTGTTGAAGCTGTGTGAAAATGTTCTTTTTAAGCTTGCTTAAGTGCGTTGGTTTAGTTGTTGGGTCAATTTATGGTTGCGATGATGTTGTTTTATTTTATTTTATTTTTTTGTGTTCATTTTCGATCTTGGTTATGAATTAGGGGCAGTGTTTGGCAGTGCAAACGATTTTTCTGGAGTTTTGGGGTTGTATTTTTGGGATATTGTTGTGGAACTTAGGCAATTTCTACTATTGAGGATTAGTGTGGATAGATTATTTTATGCATAGGTTCCACAAGTTCTTTTTGGCAGATAAGAGCCTTTGGTTATGTAAAAGCTTGAGAAAATTGAACTTAAATGTTATGGATAATCCTATCCCTTAGATAGGATAAAACAATTTTTCTAAATAGTTTTGTAGATTCTTGAATAGGACTAAACAAGTCATCAAAATGGTCTTGTGGATTCTTGAATTCTGATCCAATCCACCAAAACAAACATGTTGGAAATTTGTGATTGTACATTTATTTGAAGCAGATTCCATTAGACTCCCGTTTTCCTGTTAGTGGTGATCTTAGGTGTGAAATATAGTAGGTTTGTGTATTCTTGGGTTCAAGATTTGTGGGCTTTTGACTATTTGAATTTCATGATGGCTTGACAGGCATCTTATTTTCGTGCGGTAGTTCAATGCACCTTCTTGAGAGTCTTTGCTATTGAGGCGCACAGTATTCTTTGTCTCAAGTATTCAAATTTTTTTAGCTCATTTTTTTATTATTTATTTCTATCATATTTGGAATGCTAATACTCTTTATGCTTTCTCGATGCACTGTGACCATTATGTGCTGTTACTCAGTGTTGTGTTTGTTCCTTTGTGCTATAATCCTTCAGATGCTTGATCTATCTTTGTTGTTAGGCTCCAAACAATAGTTATTCCCTTTAACTAGAGAATGAACTGTAGTGATCATCATAGATGGCATGGATTGATCTTGTTAATGTACTGACTCGCTGTGAATGTGCAAACAAATTATTCGCGCAGCTCTTCATTTTGGTCTCTATCCATCGTACCCTTTTTCTGTTTGGGGGATGGAAAATATTTTAGAGTTCCATCATAAATTTTTTCACCACTTTTAGATTTGTTTTTTCAATCTTGCTGATGTAGATGAGAGGTCTCATACTTTAAAGGCACAACTCCATATATTTATGTGATTCCAATACCTCATATTATTGGTTTCTTTGTTCATATATGTTTGACAGCTGTAGTGTTGCATGGGTATAATGCTCTAGCTTTACTTGGGGCACTTGGTTTTCTTGATTATGCTGGTGATCTTTTTTTGTGTAAACTTTTATGTTATTGCTTTTGATTATTGTTGCTTTGGCCTTCAGGTTGAGAAGCTTGCACGGGGTTGGTGATTGATTTTCAGGATAATGTGGTCATAATGTTATTTGTTTTTCAGTAGACTTGGTCATGGTGTATGGATGAAGATGAGTAAGAAGAATTTCAAAATTTGAGGGCATAATTATCTGTGTCAAATTTAAGAGGGCATAATTTAGGGCGTGTCTAGTAAACATAAAAATGCTCCACAACTAGAATTTGGGCATCAATCATCTATGCCTGGCAACGATCTTGGAGATAGGGTTCACAACTTTTTTGCGCAAGACAACTTATTGCAGGGGCAGCATCATTCACAAGTTCAGGAAGGGAATTGGCCTGTGCTAAACAGCAACTTTTGGGTTGGCAGCCAAGGACAAGTTGATCAATTGAGTGCAAATAGCAAAATTTATAATTCACAAAACTCAGGTATCAGGATTGTGATAGCCACAAGTTATGCTAGATTGTTATCTTTTATTCTATATGTGTATGTGTGTGTGTGTGTGTGTGTATAAGTATATAATATTACTTAGATTTTTTTCTTATTCAAATGTTTTACTGCCTGGTTTATAATATTTACACAAATGAACTAATCCATTGTAACTTCTCTGTTTGTATGATTAGATGTAGACAGAGGAGAAACTGTTTATGCTCATCTGCCCCATCATTTGGGAAATGGCTTAAATTTAACCCAGTCAAACCTGAGAGCTGAACAGCCAAATTTGAATGGCTTCTTTTATGCAAATCAGTTTCTCCATGCAAGACAGAATGAAGCGAACTTTCTGGGAATGGACACAGGTTCAGATAATCATAATTTAACAACCTCAAGAGGGTTATTGGCTCCTGATGTACTGCAAGAGGCTGGGGGTGGGGTAGGTTACCAAACTAAAGCTTCAGATAGATCGGAAGCGTCTGTATCTCCTGTCAGTTTTGATCTGTTTGGTGGTCAGCAACAGATGAACCAAGGCCAGCAACAGACGAACCATGGTCAGCAACGGATGAGCCATGAGCAATCCAACACAACACCCCATCATCAAATAATACAGCAAATAAGAATGATGAAGAAACTACAAGAGATCCAACTGCAGCAGCAACATAATCGCCAGCTTGATTTAAGACAACAATATCTGGGTAACCAGCTACCCTCCTTTCCTAAACAGAGTTCCAGTGTTCAGTCCACGTTGGTCAATGGGACTACAAATTCAGACACTTCTCTGTATCCTCGGACAGCTGTGGTTGGTACAAGTGGGCTGAACCAGGTTTCTCCAAGTATGAATGGATCTCCCAATTTCCCGCCTAATCTTGGCCAAACACAAGGCCTTGTGAATTTGGCACCACATGTTGACAAATCTCTTTATGGAGTTCCTGTTTCTAGTTCAAGGGGTTTAAACATGGACCATTATTCCCAAATGGTGACAAGTGGAGCCCCAATACCTCAATTGTCAATCTCTAGTAATTTTCTTCAAGGTAATCAGCCTAATTTATTTCCAGAGCAAGTACGTGTACAGGGTGAATCTCCCGTGTCCAGACATAAAGCTCAGAATGATGATATGTTTGGATATAGTTCTAAGCAATCCCAATTTTTGGGGTTAGGGAACATGGGCAGTCTACATCAAGCAAATTCTGTGTCTGGAAATCGACCTCAGAAGCAGAGTTTGCAGGAAAAAACCCCCAAACAAGTTGCTTTACCTCAGAATGAAGTTGGCCTAGATCCAACAGAAGAAAAAATTCTTTTTGGTTCAGATGATAATGTATGGGCTGCCTTTGGCAAGGAATCTAACGTGACTGGAGAAGCTGGTAATATATTTGATAATGATGGCTCAAATGGCTTACCTTCCATTCAAGGTGGCAGCTGGAGTGCCTTTATGCAATCGGCTGTTGCTGAAACTTCCAGCAATGATACGGTACTTCAGGAGGAGTGGAGTGGTTTGTCTTCTCAGAAAAATAATGGCACTTCATGCAGTCGGTCACCTTCATTCCACGACAGCTTTAAGCCAGAAAAGCCTCTGGCTGAAGACAGTAAGCGAATGCCTTCAGCATTGAATTCTGGATCCTTTCCCCCTTCTAATAATATCTCAAATAATGCCATGACATCGAAGCAACATAGACAAAAGTTCCAAAATGAACCTGACCAAAGACTGCAGACTGAGGCATCTCAAATATTTTTCCAGTCTTTGGGAGAAGCTGATAAATCACTCAATCGTGGTCCACTGCAAAATTCAGTTGCTGCAGGAATTCGGTATAGAGATGCCTCACAACCTTCCCTTTGGGCCGAGAGAAATGCTAAAACAACTGAATTTCCTGGAACTTCAAGACAAGCAAATGGTTGGAATGCTCTGAAAGCAGTGCGAACGAAAGGAGAACATGTGATGAATAGTGATGATGCTGAAAAATTGCTGCAAAATTCGAAGAACAGTCAAGTTGGGGTGAACCAAGGAAAAGTTTCCCATGGAAGTTCTTTATGGAAATCAAATTCTCTTCCTATTTCTTCTATGGAATTGGATAATGTGAAATCCAGGGCTAGCAATCCCCAAGCAAATCAAGGAAGTTTAAAAGATACTACTTCAGTGGATAATTCACGTAATGCGAGGAAAAATGAAACCAGTTCTCAGTTTCAGAGCAGTTATTCATTTAGCAAGTGGACAAATGTGCATCCTTCTTCCAGATCCCAAGGGGGTGAAAGCTTGGGGATGTTGTTGAATCAGGCTAATGATCCCAATCAGGTTTTAGAATCAATGAGTGGCCGTGAGAAGGATGAAGGTGCAAGATTTGAGCTGGAGATTCACGATGTAAAGGAAAATTCTGACGATAGCCATCATTCAAATTTATCTCAGCACTCCACTCGTGGTTTCAGAGAAGGTGGAGTCCTAAATACCACTGATTCACGGCGTGTTACTGCAGGGACGCAAAATCTAGCCAATCAACTGTCTAGAAAAGTTTCTGCTCCTCTCAAGTTTCAGTATCGTCCGATGGGAAATGTGGATGAAGATGTGGACCCTGCCTATGGTCTGAAGCAGCCATCCCATGTGCAGACCATACACCAGAAGAATGCCCATTTTGACCAAAAAATATTTGCACAGGCCACACAGAATTCCACACTAATTGGAAAGGTGATTAATAAAATTTTGCAACCTTCATCTGTACAGTCTTAAGGTTGAAAAGCCAAAAATTTGGATTAATGATTTATCTGCAGGGGCAGTCCTCTGAGCTTCAAAGAGATGTTAGAGGCCCTTACGAGAAGCCATCACGTGGAGACCTTTCTGATCATGTGCATAACAGACCTGTTCTCCATAATCAGCACTCTGAGACCTTAAGTAGTGCATCTTCGTCCAGGTACCTTCACTATTCAATTGTCAGTGGTACTATAAATATCTAAAGTTTTTCTGTATTTTAATTGTATTTGATAATGCCAGCCAAAACATGCTGGAGCTTTTTAACAAGGTTGATCACTCAAGAAATCATGGTGCCATGGTGCAGCTCAACTCTTTTGTGCCGTCATCACAACGAGCTGTGGTGGAAAAGCATGATGAGTTTGGTCACCTCCAGCATAGTCAGTCTCATGTCTCTCAAGGTTTTGGATTACAACTTGGTCCTCCCTCTCAACAGCTGCAGATATCCGACCGTCCATTGTCTTCTCAGAATGATCAAGGGGCATTTAATTTGTTGTGGTCTAATAACACTGCTTCCAAAAAAGGAGATAAGATCCCGCGGATGGTTGCCAAGAATTCTGTTCAATCTTTGCCTTCTGAAGAAACCCAGCCAGAGTTCAAACTTAACATATCCAGAATTCCTGGGCATGGGGGAAATGAGAATTCTCAGTTTAAGGCACCTGGAAATTTATCTTCATTCAGTTCTGGTATACCATATTCAAGATATGATCAAAATCAACAAGTAGCAGGGTTAAGTGGACAAATGCCATTGAATCAACACATTGACTCCTCGAGACAAAATGCTTCCTACACACAAAGAACTGCAGAGGCTATCTCGTTTGATGCTTATGGTGGTTTTCAACAAGATAATCATGCATCATTAGGGGCCATGTCTGAGCAAAGTGGCCCAAGTGATGTACAGGAACAAGCTGCAACTGCAACTATGGAAATCAGGGATAGTCAACGAAATTCTCATCATTTTCCTATGCCTGGCCTTTCTCAACAGGGAAATTCCTTACATACTTTGCAGACCATGGCCACCAATATTCCTGTACATAAGCAGAATACGGGCCCTGAAATTCAGCAAACTTCGTCACAAAATTTAGAGTTGCCCCAGCCAAATATTGTGGAATCAAGTGATCCATTGATGCAGGATCATGTAAACTCTCAGGGATTTGATGGTGAAGAGCAACGGTTCACGGGAAGTGCTGGCCAGCGGGTAGCATGTGGGAGCACTGAAGCAGTTCCTGAGGTGAAAAATTCATTTGGAAAAGCACCATTCTTGAAAAATCATTTGGATGATTCTCCTTCTGGTTCTGCATTGATGCGTAAGGATATTGAAGCCTTTGGCCGATCCTTGAAACCTAATAGCTTCTCTCACCAAAATTCTACTCTACTAAACCAAATACAGGTCTCG
The DNA here is from genome assembly GCA_001909325.1 of Ruellia speciosa. Lineage (NCBI taxonomy): Eukaryota > Viridiplantae > Streptophyta > Magnoliopsida > Lamiales > Acanthaceae > Ruellia > Ruellia speciosa. Next base: position 8,878 of record MAYD01377483.1, read on the forward strand.
AAGGATGTAGAGATAGATTCCGGTAACAGGGTTTCAAAGAGAATGAAAGGGCAGCAACTTGTTCACAATGATATGCTTAGTGATTCCTTGGGTTCAAGCAGACTTGCTGGTTTGTTGCAGAGAAGCCCTTCTCAAGATGGAAATGTAGTCACACGGGATGATTTGGGACTTAGTCAGGATATCTCTCGGAATGATTCTTGTATTGATTTGATGACTTCTCCTAGAGTTGATGATCATCAGTTTAATCCACAGATGGCACCATCATGGTTCAGCCAGTATGATGCTCCCAGAGTTACCCCCTCAAAACCAGGAGAACAATCATTACCTCATGGGAAGTGTTCCAGTGGTTCCGATACGGTCAATTCAGAAAATAATAGAGCAGCTGCACCTGCACCTGCTGATGCATGCCAAAATAGCAACAACCATCAAAACGTGACCGTCTCATCAGTAGCTAGCAGAGGTGTCTCTTCTCTGAAGCCATTACAGTTGCATGCCACTAGTCAAAATATGGGAATTTTGAGACCCAAGAAGCGTAAAAGTGCTATTTTGGATCTTTATCCTTGGCACAAAGAAATTTCAGAGGTTTCACGAGATCATGTTCCTCACAGGTGGGAGTCCAGAATTTCCTTTTTGTCAAATTGCCCTTTGTGTCTTTAGATTGTTTCTTTTATACATTCCTGTACCAAGTGCTGAACTTTCTTTTGTGCTTAATCAATTGAAAATTCTGACTCAGTTTATATATTGCAGCATGACAGAATCAGACTGGGATATAGCTTCAAATTGTCTTATTGACAAGGTTCGGGTTGCTGTGCATATTCTTCCCTCTTCTATGACTATAATTCTGCAATGTGTTCTCCTTATTGCAATTTTTTTTCTTCTGATGCAGGTTGATGGTGTTGCTGACTTGACTGAAGTTGGATCTCTGGTGCTTGGATATAAACAAAGGCTTATTTTGACGACACGTCTCATCCAGAAATTACTTCGCTCTGCTCCAGCAGCTATTCTCTCTGCTGATGCTACTATTAGGCACGACGCCTTGGTTTATGCTGCCTCCAGGATAGCTCTGGGAGATGCTTGCAGCACAGCTTATCACTTGAGAAGCTTGGATGTGACATGTGACAACATGGACCTGTAAGAATGGACTTTAATACCCATGAGTCTGGAATTCCATGTCAACTTTTATCTCCATGCATTAACTTATTTGTTGCTTCCCATTTTGTATGACACGTTCTTTCTTTTAACTGCACTCTAGACATCCCCCAAACGGCCAATTGTCAGTGAAAAACGGTGTCCCAATTTATGCTAAAGCTGCTGAGGAGTTCCATGGAAGAATTAGGAAACTTAAAAATGATTTCTCGAGGTAAATTTGTGGTGAAACTTTTTCTTTGTTGAATTCAGAGACAACTGTATCTGATTTATGAAATAGCTTTTTGTTTGGATGTTCAAAGGGTTCCAATATGTCCTCTTGGAAAAGGCTAAAGTTGTTGTGTTCAGCCTTGAGCAGCAATCCAGCTGACAGGTTTTCTTCCAGCCAGATAGTAGTTACATGGGTCTCTTACATATTCTAGTATTACAGACATCTGGATACATGTCTTGACATAACTTGGGTGGTTGCTTCAGTACTAATTTACTTAATCTGCACCTCTCTGAGATTGGGACTTTTACTAAATCAATTTGAACTGTGTTGAAAAAGTGAGTGATCGATAGTCCAATGCCTCATCATTGGTCAATTATTTATATGTCTGGATTATTCGAGTCCAGTGACTCTGCTGAGCACAAATTATACTGGGAGTTAGCTGACCTACTTTGAAAATTTTAAACTCATGCAAATGTGATTGAATTTCAATTTCGATCTAGAATATCACCTTGCTCTTTGCACGTTTAGTTGTTGAAATTCACTTGTGATGGATGAAATACTCTTGATTTTGATCTTATTAGTTTCTTGCATTAAATGGCATTAGTGATAACACATGAAGCAGGGACATGCAATGTTGCTAACTTGATTTGCCATAATAATATAGAAATTAATAAAAATATTATAAAAGAAA
>MAYD01377869.1:0-27874 GCA_001909325.1 Ruellia speciosa
TTTATATGTTTTATTTATTTAAATATATAAAAAAATTATATTATATAAAATGAAATTCAAACCCACGCCCTTTATCAATTTTTTCTCTTTGAAATGTGAATTACCGCTATAAACCATGTTAGCAACAGTCTTACAATGAGTCAGAACTTACAATATTCCCACTGTACACATGGGTACACAATGCTGCATTCTTTTTTCACAATTCTGTCATTACATTAGGATCTGCATTTTCGTATAATTTGAGGAAAGAAAAGAGAAATATCTTGGTAGCTTACTTCCCTTTGCCTTTTGATCAAACAACCTGAATTCTGTCATTACATCAGTGTTTGCATTCTGCTTTGCAGCAGCAGTTAGTTTTGCTTTTGCAGCTCTTCCTGCCGCAGATTGCTCAAATTATTCTTGTATAAAACAGCATTCTTCATTATCTTCCACCATGCATTTTAGCAACAGAGGCTTTCCCTCATTATCATCTCTCGGGAAAAGGTGTCTCCCAGTTATCCTAAATATCCGATGAATTACAGGACCAGCAAATGTCTCAATTGTAGTTGCCGCAAAAGGAAATATTACCTGTATAATCGAGCCCGGTGACGAAGGCCAGGCGTAAATGGCAACGGCGGCAGAGAATCGACAATGGCTTAGCGGTGCCGGCGGTTCGGCGACAGGGGTGAACACTACAGTCATGGGGATTCGGGCGTGCAACGAAAAATGGCGACGACCGATGCCAGAGTCGGGGATGCCGTGGGTCGGCTGGCTGAACCACGATGGATTTCGGTCGAACGAGTGTAGTACATGTGAATGTGACAAACTCTTGCGCGTTCGATTGAAATGGGATTTGGGAGGCTTCTATCATGACCACTTAGGTTATCTTTTCATTTGTATCATAATAAAACTTAATTTAATAATTATTATATATATATATATATATAATTTTTTATTATTTGACATACGCACAAAAATACTGTACATCGTTTGTTAGTATAAATAAATATTATTAAATTATACACAGCTCAGTATTGATGTGATATTTGATCATGATATCAGAACAGTAATCGAGAATCTTTATATTTGTAAATCTTTTAAATTTTAAAAATAATGAATATAAAAATTATATTTAACAAATTTTGAATTGATAGAATAATAGGAGTATTTGGATTTAGGTTTAATTAAGTGGTTAGTGGTTGAAATATTTAAGATATTTTTTATATTTCCATATCCCCTAATAGTATTGCCTGTGTTTGTTACCAATCACTATTAATGGCGTCTTGAGTTGCATTTACATCTCAATGGCTTCTTGTAGCACAAACATAACTTGGATCACCACTTCATTGCTCTACACGTTTCTTTTTCTCCTAGTTTTCTTCTCTTGCCTCAACATAGGCTCTCACCTTCACGTTCCCTCGTTCTTGTCTACATCCTCATCCTCGCCCTTGCCTCCTTTACCAACCCACCGCAAGGTGCACAAAGTTGAGTATACAAGTTTGGAAAAATTAGAACAAGGGTTGGCAAGAGCTCGGGCCGCCATACTTGAAGCCGGACGTAGGCGCAACTATACAGCCTCTTATAACAACCATAGTTTTATTCCAACAGGCTCCATTTATAGGAACCCTCATGCATTTCATCAAAGCTACATGGAAATGGAGAAGAGGATGCGGGTGTGGGTGTACAAGGAAGGTGATCCCCCATTATTCCACAATGCCCCTATGAATGACATTTACTCTATAGAAGGCCACTTGTTGGAGCACCTCAATCACAACCACCCTCTAGCCGCCCGCCACCCAGATCAGGCCACCGCATTCTACCTTCCCATCGGCTTCACTAATGTTGTCCACTATCTCTACACCCCTCGTGTCACCTACAACCGCGGTCATCTTCAGCATGTTGTGGAGGACTACATCACCCTCTTGGCAACCAGGTATCCCTATTGGAATAAGAGTTCTGGGGCCGACCACTTCTTTGTTGGATGCCATGATTGGGCCCCAGATGTCTCGGCCGCCAACCCACACCTTTTCCGAAACCTTATTAGGGTCCTTTGCAATGCCAATTCCTCGGAAGGCTTCCGACCCACAAGAGATGTTTCCTTGCCGGAAATCAAAGTCCCCGTAGGTGGCCCTTTGGGCCCTCCATATCTGCAGGCTCATAACAAAACTATACTTGCATTCTTTGCAGGGGGTCGGCATGGGTATGCAGTACATGTCACTAAATATATTTGTCTACATTTTATTCATCTTCTTTATTTAAATAATTAATATCATCATCATTTTATTATTACTTTCTTGTAGTGATGTAAGGCAGATATTGTTGGACCACTGGAAAGGGCGGGACAAGGACATTCAAGTGCATGAATACCTCCCGAGGAGCAAGAATTATTTCGAAATGATGTCACAATCAAAGTACTGCTTGTGCCCGAGTGGGTGGGAGGTGGCGAGCCCAAGGCTAATCGAGTCGATGCACATGGGATGCGTGCCGGTGATCATATCGGATGGGTACGTGTTGCCATTCAGTGAAGTCTTGGATTGGAAGAGATTCTCAGTGCATGTGCCCATAGGGAGAATACCAGAAATAAAGAAAATATTGCAGGGAATAGGAAAGGACGAGTATATGGTAAAAAAGAAAGGGGTGGTGGAGGTGAAGAAACACTTTGTGCTTCATCGCCCATCTCAACCTTACGACTTGTTACATATGGTGCTTCATTCCATCTGGCTCCGCCGCCTTAATGTTAGATTGTTAAACTAGCTACAACTTCGATTTTGTTCCAAAATTAAATTAGATTAGTTGCGATCTCATAATAGGGCGTAGGATGTGTTTTTGTTTTATTAATAATTATCATCATGTGTACTTGCAATATTTTTTTTTTAATATTCAGTTGTCATTATTTTTATAATGACTGTTATTATTATATATAAATACATTTTTTTAAAAACAAAAGAGGTTGGCAAAATGGAAGTTCTAATCCTGAAACACTATTTTGCATAAAATATCATCACTTTAATGTTGAATTATACATCTTATATAGGTGAATATATTTTTATATTTAATACTCCCTTTATTTTTTATTTTTTATATTTTTACGTGATATTTGAATCTAATAATTTTGGGTTCAATTCATTCATTTTACATATAATGCGGTTTTTCTAAATGTATTTAACGGATAAATCCAAATTTTGGCATTTTATATTTTGGACGGATAATATAATCTTTTATATATATTTAGTGAATCAATGAAAAAATTTAAAATTTCTGGCTGGTATAGTAGGATAATGAAGTGGTCAAAAAGTCATCCTATTTGAATTAATGATACATTGTTGGTTAGATTACTCAAATTGACATCATCATTGCTCCCTTTTATTTTCCGGAAACTTTTCCTTGGCAAAAGAAATAAATAAATTATATCCCTTTCACATCCAAAAGCATTGGCGTTTGAAGAGAGGTAAAAATATATTTCCTTCGTTACTTTATATTTATAACATATTTATTTTTTGTTGTCTTATAATATTGACAATATTTTATTTTTTGATATTTTTTTACTATTAAAAAATATTATATTTTTTTTTTCATGTTAATAAAATATTCAATTTTTTTCTTTAAAAAATCACTAAAAAATGTTTTATATATTAGGTTACGGATATAACATGGGATATGTATACGATGGATGCACAAACACTTAGTTAAAGAGGTGCTACTTAGGTCATATTTTATAAAACTGAATGAGGTCTGAATCTAAAGTTTGAAGTCTGAATTATCAAACCAACTTAATGGATTAAGTGTTGAGCCATTAATTAGTTTAAGTGTTAAGTGTTGTTACCAGACATGCACTTAATATTACACACAAAATTACTAAACGTCACGCAAAAAGAAAGAAAATGAATTTATTACCATTTAATGAATTTTAATTCAAATTTTATAAATATCACACAAAAATCAATTATGCCACATAATTTACATAAAATAACATAATTATCCTCCATATAATTTTATGTACATTTTTATAAAAAAAGTTCATAAATATGTCATAATTTACCTACAAAATTATATAATAGGTACATAAATATTAATAATTGATTTTCAACCCCAAAAAGTTTCACCCAATATTGAAACTCAAAAGTTTAGTTAAATAAGATTCAATATATATTCAAATGAGTGCAAAAATATAATATATGTAACACCATAAAAATATATATTATATTTTTAGTTGATATAGAGAGAAAATATAATATGTTACTGATAATGATAAATAACTTTACAAAAAGAATTTAAGATTTTATTTTGAAACAATCCAAAAAACAATATAATATTTATTTTAAAATATTCCCAATAAAATATAATATATATATATATATATATATTTATATAAATAAAAGTAATATATATAATATATATACATACACATACATCACCATCTTCAACCTCTCACCACCAACTGCTGCCGAGAGTCGCCAGAAAGTGGCCGGAGTTGCTGCTTTCCGACAACCCTCCCGTGGTGGCAACTGGTGGTGAGGGTTTGAAAATGGTGATGTATGTGTATGTATATATATTATATATATTACCTTTATTTATATACATATATATATATATATATATAAATTTCAGATTTTATTGGATATTATATTTTAAAATAAATATTATACTTTTTTGGGTTTTTTCAAAATAAATATTAATTTTTTTTTGTAAAGTTATTTATCACTATTAGGAAAATATTATATTTTCTCTCTATATCAACTAAAAATATAATATAATTTTTTTATTGTGGTACAAATATTATATTTTTACACTCATTTGAGTATATATTAAGTAATCATATGGTTCTTATTTAACTAAAATTTTGGGTTTCAATATTGTGTACATAAACACCTTGAAACTTGTGTGATATTTTTTTTTTATATTTATTATATATTTTAAAAATTTTAATATATACATTTCAAAAATTATTATGGTATTTTTTATTTATGATAATCGACTGGTAAATTGAATTATGACAAAATTTTAGATGATTACATTTAGTATATAAAAAAAAATGAGTTCAAACCCACAAAAAATAATTTTAATATAGTATAGATTTACATGCAAATTGTTATTTGATATTTTCTTCTAAAAAAATAATGAACTAATCAGAAATTGCCATATGACAAGAGATGGGTGAGTTGGAAGAGATTAGACCCTTAATGATGCTGGCTGGGCATTTAGGATGCAATTAGTGATAGAATGATCTTTTTTGCACTGATTAGTCATTCTAGAGGACTTTTACGAAATGCGCATTTTAAAAGGACTTTTTTAGAATTTTGGCCATTTTGAAGGTCTATTTTGGTATTTTTTTTTCCATGAGGTTAGGGGTTGAGAGAGTTTTTTGGGTTGATTTTATAATTATGAATATTTATGTATTCTTGTGTAATTTTATTCATAAATTATACATATTTTTTTATAAAATTGCACATAAAATTATACGAAGAGAATTATGTCATTTTATATAAATTGCGTGACACATTAGATTTTTGTGTGATATTTATAAAATTTGAATTAAAATTCATTAAGGACATTAATGTATTTTTCTTCAATTTTTGTGTAACATTTAGTAATTTAATGCGTGGTGTTAACTACTACACTATGGTGGCAGCTGTGAGGATCGGAGGCACACAAAAGCAATGGCGCTTGGCTGAAGGTGGTACTACACATATGAGTGCGGTGATGGCAAGCGCAAGTAAGTATGCAAGCCGTGGTGGCTACGGAGATTGGGAAAGAAGCGATCAAGGGATGGGACGGGGGCTAAAAAGAAATTGGGATTTTTTTAAAGGAAGATACAAAATATACAAAAATGAACGTTAAAGTAATAAACATATATTTGTTCAATTATTTAATAATAATTAAACAAATACACCATCATATAAAATTTAGAATAATATACTCAACCGACCGACATAAATTAAAGAAATGCCAAACATTTTTTTAAAAAAATGTAATTACAATAAATTCACATTTCTCATAACAATTCAAACCTTTTCATTTAGGGTTCTCTCAAAGAAACGTGATATTTTAATTTTATCTTAATTATGATGTAAAATACAATAAATATTCTTTCCTCACATAATCATGAATTAAACGAGAATCACATTACGGGGGAACCTCAGGGTGTCTAGTCTACCATAGCAAAATCAAATAAAAGTGCATTAAAATTGGAAGCTGCCACAATTTAAAAAGTAATAAATGAATTGAATAAAAATGTGGTGCCGTTGTATTAATTGCCCTCCAAATGCTAGTGAACATCGAATTGAAACTTGCACAAAAGTATGACTTTGGTTCTTATGCAGAATTTGCATATGCAGATTTGCTCATTCCCACTATTTTTATGATCATTTCATATTTATGGATATTATATATTATATATGGAAAATGTGGATTCATTCCCTTTTTAATAAATGCAACATCCAATATATTGGGAATGGGCAATCAACAATGATTATAAGAATCTAATAATTACATATATTTAAATGTATTTTGAATATATACAAAAAATCAATACGTTCATTTTTTATTCATATATGTTCAATATGTTTTGGATATGCTTAAAGCATCAATACGTTCCTTTATTACTCATACCTGTTCAATATTGTCTCGTTCCACATGTTCAATATTTAATGCCTTTCTTTTTGCTTATATTTGCAATTTTTTTTAATTCATGTTCTTCAATGAAATTTTGTGCATAACTGCGCATGATAAAGAACGCCCAACTGATGGAACAATCATTTTGTGCTCTTCTCATGCCTCTAATTTTTGGTTTTATTTTAATAATGTAATCGCATGGCTGAACTTCAATATAGTGCACTTTCTGTTTTGAGGTGCTTCTTGACGCTTCTAGCCATATGAACCCTAAAAATATGTGACTTCATTTTGCTTGATGGTTTCATAGTTCTGCTTTTAGGAATTCAGGAAGAGACTTTGATGATTGTGTTGTATGTCTTAATTGCAAACATTAGTGGGAACGATCAAATATATTCTGAAAGTTACATGTCTCAACAATGAGGTATGGGCATTGATCACGGTGTTTTCCTCATTTTTAATTTTTCAATGTTTAAAATTCTAACTTTATGAGCGAACAGTCAAATAAATTTGTTGGGATGAAATGCAAGTGGTTTTAAAGAAAGGATTACTTCAGCGTATGCCTCTGTCACCTTTGAATTTTGACCTCTCTATATCTTCAATTTTACCCTGAAAGCTACTCGACGTTACAAAGCTAAATTAGATAATTCACATTGAGTAGCAGGTTTTGGGGATGGAATGGGACAGGTGGAAAAAATTTATGGTTATGGTGTATATAATGTTGTTGGAAACCAGTTAAATAAAAAAAGTATGACAGAACGATCAAATAATGCGCATCAGAACCATTGGTCAAATAATTGCAAAGAAAGATAAAAAAAAGGATAAAAAGAGCAGAAAAATGATCACTCGCCACACATACACACGACAACTGTTCCTTCGCCATTTTCATGCTTTGCAACATATTCATCCGTTTCATTATGTCCGTCCCTACAATGTGAATCACCCAATTCGCTCATTCTTATTAAAAATTAACCACAAAGAATACCGGATCTTATGAAAAATTACACACATCTAGCAATACAATGATATTTTGAAAACAGATAAATCAATTCAGAAATTTTCACCATCGAAATTTTTATCGTAAGGGACATTCAAGTCGAACGCCATCATCTTATCTGCCGATTGATTTGAACGCAGTCCACCAATTTGTCAACACCCCGCTGCATCAGCGTCTTCTTGCAAATATGAAATACATTCATCAGCTTGGATGGAGAACAGACGTTTACTCTTCCTTCATTTTTTGGATTGCAATAATGTTTTTGAATTTAATGTTATTGATTTTCTCCACCATCATGGTGAATATATGATTTAATGACCATAAATGAGATATTTAATTACCATAATCAGATGTATCAGATTTGTTCCCAAATTGAATAGTTCCGCATTACTTAAATTTTATAGAACTGCATCAGATCCTAATCGCAAAAGTACATACTTGATAAAAACTAACTGTCTAAATTACAAAAATGCGGTAATTACTAAGTGGTCTCTCTGTTGGTGTCTATAATAGCAAAACAACTTGCTATTTATAGACAAAAAGACAAAAGCTCAAAAATAAAAATTGAGGGAAATTGCTTCTAGAAGGGTAAGTCCATTGCCCAAAATATTTGACTGCTGGCAAATCAGTATGGTTGTTGATCAGGAAAGCTTTCGTGCGATGATAAGGTGATTTCTCCAAAAAATTGTTGCCCGAGCTCTAATTGGCTAATTGGAGCCTGCAATAATAATCAATACAAAGTGGGTCCCTCTAGCAAGCATTGGTCAGCAATCATCATGAACTCTTTCGACAAATATCCTTCACTCATTCACTTCATCCTTCTTTGCTATTTTCCTAAAATTCTCGGCAAAAAGGGTGAAATCTTCGCTATCGAAAGATAGCAACAAAAATATGAATTTTCACTTGGTAAAGTTTCATTTTCGCTAAATTGGAATCTCGACATAGTTTTAAGGAGCAATAATCATTTAAAATGATGTGGGATTTTAACCCTCATCAGTTATAAAGTGCAATTTTACTTTTTTGGTCAGGGTATTAGTGATTAAAAATAAATTTATAAATCTACTTCCCCTGATAATGCAGGGGTGTGATGAAAAAGAAAGATTATAAATTTAGGATATAATTAATCTTTTTAATCATAGGATATAATTAATTAATGTAATCATAAAATAAGCAATTTCATTATTTTCAATAAATTGATTATATATTTCTTACTTCATGTGTTCTATTTTATTTATTCTTAAAATGTAATATGTAAAATACATCACCTACTTTTCAAAAAGTGATTGGTAAAATGTAACACCCCTAGTTTACCAATCAAATTCGTTACCGTCGTACTAACTAGCCAATAACTAATAGCCAATTAGTCAAGCTTAACAGTACAATGCGTCAAAAAACAACTCAAAAATACACACCAGTTAAACATGAAAAATCCATGTTCTTCTCAATAAAAAGGCAACACAAAGTTTCATCCTTAGTCATAAATATAATATTCCGACTCCTAAGAGCATCAGTATCTCATGTCCACAAGCCGACAATAATTAACCACATAGTCAATCAAGGTTTCCGCGGCCAACAATAAGATAAAAACAGCTATTAGCCAAACTAATAATAAAAACAAGGATAAAATAAATACATGGCAGGTCACAATATAAAAATATGCAAAGAATAACATATAATGCACCTTAAAACTAAGCCAACAAATATGTGCTCTCTTAGTTAACCCAACTCACCCATGCTGCTACACCACCAAGAGAATTTATAAAAGACAAGACAACAGGGAGTCAATACGGATACTGAATAAGGTGGATCAAAAGGGGAATATAGGGTAAAGCAGTAATCATAATAGCAACAACAAAATAATACAAAAAATAAACATCACACCGTCCCATACCGATGCTTCAACAAAAACATATATATTGCACGTGATATATGAAATAGTATATACCTATCTATACTATATGCAATGCAAGCCTAAGCGCCCTACCTATCTGAACATGTGGCTCACAATACCCTCCAAGTTGATGGAACTCCAGCTGGGCAAGGGTACTCCAACGCATACCACATCCCAACAGTCCTCCACTGCCTCCAAGCATCACGCTTAAGGGGGAGCCAACAATACATGCAACCGGCATAATCAGGAATAAACAACAGATGGCTTGTCACTGCCTCATGCAGGCACATGCATTAGCATGGAGATAAGATGAAATCAAAACCTACCACTAGGTTCACATGCACACCCGGCATAAAGCTTATCTTTAAAGCCTCAAGTCCTTAATTCATATCCGTAAAAATTCAAACTAAGGTCAACATTTAAAATTCAAATCCGTTTAAGTCCACTGTAACATAATTCAACAACTCAACAAGTAATTTCCATAATAAGGAAAAGTTCAACAATTTAATCCCACAAAACAGGGGACTGCCAGCTCCTCGCAACAACTTATACAGTAATGACACAAATTATTCTATACTTATTAATTAAACCGCAAAAGGACGGTCGTATTAAGTAATAAATCCGGTGAGTACCTGGTCGAATCTACAGATAATTAAAATATATTATTTCATACTTTGCGATGCATGTATATTTGTAAGGTCAATTTAAGTTTTGAGTGGAAAAATAATTGAATGAGAAAAGTTTTATGATTTTTGGAAAGCTTGTATATTATCCTGCACATTCAATTATTTTTAATCAACAAAGTGTGTGATACTTTTGAAAATGTTTAAATTACTTGTGCCTATCTTCCGATGTCATACAAGTTGAATTGTTAAAATGATTTTTAATTTTTCTCCCTTTTTAGATATTAAAAAGCGTAAAAATAAATACTTCATGCTATCTCTCGATTTTGAGCATGAAGCGAGTACAAGCATTTAACAATTTGAAAAATAAAGTACAATTACACACTAGGTGAAAAAAAATAAAATGAAAAACAATTAAAACATTTTCAAAAAATTGATTTTTGATACATCATGAAAAAAGTTCACAGTCCACTCAACAATGCAAAATCATGTTGTGCATATTTTTTCTTGAAACCACCCATACACATATGGTATCTTATTTATTCTTGTAAAAATTTCCATTAATAGTACTAAGATGCTTCAAAAGTTTCTTATGAAATCTCTCAATTTCTACATAAGAGTAAAATAAAGAATAAGAATACGGAAATTGAAGTGTTTAGAAAAAAATTAATTGTTTGATCAAGTTTTAACTGAAGTCACTTTTTGTCACGTTGAAAAAAAGTATTTGAAGTGCATAGAAAAACGATTTTGAGAAGAGTGATGAACTTCCAGAAGATTATATAAAATAATCCATCAAAAGTGTTCATGAATAAAATGCAAGACACGAGAGAATGTGGACATGAAGACATCATATCTAACTCTTTGTAGAATATGTTGGATTACATACTTCAAAGTCGAATTTGTGACTCGTGTTGTGGATTTGAGACTGAGGTATGAACGCCTTTGATGAAATCTCATTGCATAACTTTTGGAATTTAAAAGTATGTACAACTATGTACAAGTGTATTTACCAGCTTCCTTATGCATCGAACGAATGAAAAGGAGTAGGAAAATCTAATTACGAAAATGTAAATGTGATATTGGAAGTAATTTTCTGGATGTTCTAATGATCATTTGATGTGTTACAGGAGTTTCTTATTGGACGTGGAGCCTGAAGCATCTAGAAGTTGACTTCTACAGATGGCGTTCTCTTGCATAAATATGCCATTTTCATACTATTAGCGTCACCTAATGCCATTTCCACAATTTCAATTTGGCATAACTTACAACTATGGCTCCAAATTTTGGAGTTTGGGGTCTACTGATGCCAGAACTGAAGTATATTCCATAATTTTTGTGATCGTCGACATTCTCTTTCATATGGATGCAAGATTCACCTTCTTGGCACTAATCAGTGCCCAAAGTGTTCAAATTGCTGGATTTTTAGTTTCTCCCAAAGGCACCTCTCCCCGAATGGATGCGATCACTCATTGCATCTTTTGGCTCTTTATAAATAGTAGATTCATGAAACATGTGAAAAAAATAATCAAATAGATCATTAGGACATCCCAAATTGAGATTTTACATTTTTAGTTAGATTTATTTTCCTCGTTTCTTCTGACTATGAGGATGATTGTACATAACTTGTACATGACTTTAATTTTCAGAAGAATATGCAATAAGAGCTTCATCAAAGGTGTTTATATCTCATTCCTAGAATCAAGACGGGAGTTCAATTTTAACTTGAAGTACGCAATATTACAGATTCAAGGAAAACGACATGATGTCTTCATATTTATATCCCTGTTTTATGTTTGTTATTTATTTGTTGACACCTAGAAAAAAGCATGGCCGCGACTACCACGAGCCACGACCATCAAGGAGGGCCGATGATTCAATTGGCCGAATGGATTGAGAGATGGGCCAAATGAGAGATGGCCAAACAAGGTGAGCCATAGAAGAATGGTTAGGCTGAGCCTTGTTTAGGGGAGCGGGCCGAGGCTAAGCTCGGCTGACGAGATGCAGGGCCGTTAGATTGACGGCCGTCAATAAAGTGTTGGTAGCAGACCTTGCCCAGAAGAGGATGGGCCTGGGGATGAGGTTGAAGATAAAGAGCCACTTGGTGATGTTGTGGGAGCAGTTACACCCCATGTTTCACCACACGGCCTCCATGTAATGATTGTACAATAGAGAGGGCATTCAAGGGCCATTAGTGGTAGTGTTAGTAGCAGCTCTTATTGGACGATTTTGTAGCTTGTAACGGTTAGGACATATTTGTATTTATACATAGTTTTAGAATGGAAAACAGGTCGCCGATCAGACCATCCAAATCTTATGTTTATCTTTACCACTTTCTTTAATGCTTTTCTAGAAATAGTGTAATATAGTGAATCCTATTCGAGGTTTTGTCATTCCTTCGACAAAGCGGATGTTGATTTCGAGAAACCGAATCAACATTATTAATGTTAATGAGGAATTTTCTTGCGCAAACTTTTTGGAAATCACTCTTTAGTTTCATAACCTTTCAAAAACTTGATGAATAAATTTGTGTACTATATTCATAACTGCAAGTATATGGTATCGTATCAAGAAATAAATTCAATGTTTAAATCCTAGGTCGTATTCCACGAGGAATTAAAGTATATTAATTCATACTTTGCAAGCATGTATTTTTGTAAAATTGGTTTTAGTTTTAGTGGCAAAAATTGTTTGATAAAATTAAAGTTTTACTAATCTAAACTGCATGAAGAAGAAGAAAATAAAAATAGAATGATTCATGACTTACGAGAAGCTTATGTTCATCATACTTCATCCCGTTGTCATGAATTTAATGATTTATGGGAAGTTTCTGTTCATACATGCTTCATCCCTTTTTCTTAAAACAAAAGTATGAGATTTATCAAAATAAATTAATTGTGTCCGTCTCTCGACATCACACAATCTAAGTTGTTGAAATGTTCCAGAATGATTTCCCATTAAAGGTACTTTAATTCTTTAAGTTGTGTCTTTATATTTTATCTCACGATTTTAGCATAGTGTATAGTATAAACATACATCTAGCAACTCATAAAATAAAATACAAGTATACATCAAGTAAAAATAAGTAAAACGACAAAGACTAAAAATAATTTCAGAAATGATTTTTGGTGCAAGTGTGAAGGAGTGCATAATCTAATCATTGTTATAAAATTATGCGTGCATGCCTTCTCCTGAAATTCATACACATCCGAATTCTCATTTATTCCTGCAAAAATTCTCATTAGCTATTCTAAAAAGCTTCAATAATTTCTTATGGAATTTCCCTATTTCTACATACGAAGGAAATAATAAATGAAAATATGGAAATTTAAATGTTTTAAAAAAAAGTCTTGTCTTTTGCTAAGTTTACTTAAAATTACTTTTGTCATGTTAGAAGAAAATAGAATAAAGAATTAAATGAGAAAACTTTAGAATTATTTAATGATTTTAAAAAATGAAAACAAGAATTCATTACTATGTTAAAAATGAAGAACATAAAATCGTAAAAGTAATTATACTACTCATATGGTCACACACATGAAATCGTAAAAGTAATTATACTGCTGATATGGTCAAATCAATCGTAAAATTGGACCGTGTGTATGATACATAGACCATTGCTTAAATTTGGATTGATTGATTTATTTATATTTATTTAATTGGTATTTAATTAATTTGATTCGATAAAATTATATTTAAAAACAAAACTATAAAAACTATATTTTAGATTATAAATAAAAAAATTATAATTTATAAATATAAAATTATACTTCCTACTTCTTCGAAAGATTGTTCCACTTGAGGGTTTTGCACTGTTCACATATTCTATTTTGACTATCATTAATGACTTATACTTAAGAAAAAATATAGTCATATGTGTCTTATTATATTCATTTTAATGAGTAGATTTAAGATATCAACTTTATACTACCTCCGTTTTTTTTGCACCAGTTTGACTTTTACACTGTTCACAAACTCTAGTTTGACCATCATTAATAGCTTATACTTAAGAAAAAATATAATCATGTGAGGTCTTGTTAGATTCGTCTTTAATGAGTAGATTCAAGATATCAACTTTATATATTTTTTACCTATCGATAATTAATGATATTAATGGTTAAAATTATGTATCGGTAAGCGTGAAAAGTGAAGTGGTGCAAAAATTAAAAAACGGAGGTAGCATATTTTTTACATATTGATAATTAACGATATTAATCGTTAAAGTTATGTATTGGTAAGCGTAAAAATGGAAATTGAGCAATCTTTCGAAGACGAATGTAGTATTTAAGAAGACAACTCTCTCTCACATATTTTAAAATAGGCGTGCACATAAAAACTGGAACCAATATACTGGACAGATTTGAATTAGTATAGCAAATGGAAAAAATGGTAATGAATTATTAAATACTGTATATGTTTGAAGAATTTTGGAAATGTAAAGAGAGACGAAGAAGAAAAAAAGAAAGAGAGAGGTCAATAAATAGAAAAAAACTAGAAAATAAAAAAAACGAGTGAAATAAAAGTCGTCTCTCCCTCCACTCTCCGACGGCGTTTCCCACTTTCCGCTTTCTCTCTCTCTCTAGATCGCACCGTTGGGGCTGTATTTTGCTGCCTATACGTATACCGCCTACGCACGCGGGGAATTCTGGACTGCGCTGCGGAGATTTCTCTGTGATTTGATTGTCGAATTGCGATTGAGATCTGTCGATTCCGCGGCCGTTGGATCTGGGGGATAGCCGGATCTGAGGGCGTTTGAAGATGGCACTTTCCGGGATGAGGGGATTGTCGGTGTTCATTAGCGACGTTAGGAATTGCCAGAACAAGGAGCAGGAGCGGCTCCGTGTCGACAAGGAGCTCGGCAAGATACGTACGCGGTTTAAGCAAGAAAAGGCAAGTCTTTTGCTTAGGGATATTATGAGGATATCTGCGCACCGCCTGCTCTCTGCGTGCCTTTATTGATTTGATGTTTTTGTTGCTTTTTTGTTTGCCTAGTTTGCAATATTGCAATTTGGGACTTGATATGAGCTGGTAAGTGAGGGCGAGTGGGAGTAATTTGAATTTTACTTGGTCGTTGGAGGTTGGGGTTTGTGTTTTAGGGGGTTTAGGATGCAATTGAGCAGTTTGAATTTTTCTGATGGCTGATGGTTTGATTTTGGTGGGATTGGTGTGTAATTGGGTGATTTGGGTAGCCTGCACTTCTTGAGGATTTTAATGTTTGGATGAGCACAATCATCAGGAGAACAGGTGCGAAGACATTGTTGGTTTCCACGGACTATGTTTTTATCCTGTATAGAGTGTTGGTGCCACCGATACCTGGTTACAATCTGTTATGGTTGTTAGATAGTGAAAGAGTGAGATATCAGACAAAGAAAAATTACAAGTTGGATAAACCTATGAGCCATTAAATTGATCAGGACTTACAGAGACAGTGCCCGTATTTGGTGTTTATAGCGACCGATTTGTGTGATAGAAATGCTGGGTTTCATGTGTAGTTATGTACTTATTGAATCCACAGAGAAATCCATACTAGTGTGAATCAACTAGCCCATTCATATACGTACTCATGTATGTTTATCTACATATTGTTTTACTTATAAAATTGAATGAGAGGCAAAATTATGGATTAAGTGCTTTGACTGCTTTCTCCCATCAAGAATCACACACACAAGAACCTCTGGTTCATGAAATGTTGGCTTTCGGTAAAACCATCTTACCTGTGTTGTTATAGTTGTAGTAGGAGTGATTAAAAAGTATGAGGGAACTTTGTTCCTATTTTCTATGGAAGGTTGAGAAGTACACTATTATGAGGATGAAAAAGTGCGATTCAACTGCTAGATTCCGTTTATATTTGTCTGTAATTTTAGTATACTTTAACTTGCTGAAATAAATTTAGGAAAGTACTGTTTGCTACTGTATAGCAGAGTGCAAGTTTGCAGAATTATTTTGATTCTGTTATATTTAAAATTTGACTTCCTTTTTTGTAAAATATATATATATATATATATATATATATTTTAATATTATTCCAGAAGCATAGATTGTTGTCAGGTAGCAATTGCTATCTTTCTATATTTTGCCTAAGCAGGTGATGGTCTTGTAATTTTCTTCAATTTAGGCACAATGATGATTGCTGCTAATTTTGTAAGGATATATATATATATATGGATATATATATATATATATCTCTATATATATGGAAACAAAAGGGGGTTGTAGACTTGTAAGGATAAATTATTAGTAATTAGAACTATTTATCGTTTTGGCATGAAATGATTTCTGATCTTGTAATGTGAGCACCCACTGTATTTGCAGTAATGGATGAAATGACTTTGACTTTACTACCACACGATGCTGACATAAATAAATGAGCATCGAAATACTCTATTAGGTAGAATTGCTAATTTGCTATGTGTTCTTTTCCTGAAATAGATAACCATAGCATATATGGATTAGCATTTTCTAAGAGATGCATAAATGCCTGGATGGAGTGGAGTTTATCCTATCATCTGGTTATCTGAAGTGAAGGGCAGACTGTTTCTATATTCTTTAGTTTTCTTACTAATTTATTCTCTCACCAAAGAAATATATAAGTTGATATAATACCAAAACATTAACTTAACATAAGAAACAAATTTTGGGCTGTATTATGGTCCGGGAGATGACTGATGCATCTGTGAGTCCGCAACCATCTTCTCATCTCTCTCTGTTTGAGGACAAAAGAGGACCACAAACCGCCAGTAGTTTGCACATTTGAATGTGAAAGGTTTGGATCTTAAGTGATGATCATGTGCTTATGCACACTCTAGGTTCTTATCCCAGAATAGTAATACATGAATCATTCTGCTAGTCTTTTAATATTGTGTTAATGCTAATTACCATGAAACTCTTACATATCAGCATTTTGTTTCATATTTTATTTACATGATATGAAACTTCTTGTGTTGAATATACCTAAAATGAAACTCCTTGTGTTGAAATTATTCAAAAATGAAACTTCTTGTGTTATAATTCAAGAAATTAGTTTTTCTCTGTATTTCCACTAATGATGTTCCTTCAGCTGCTTGACCCATTGAGCGATGTTTATTCCTCAAATACCTGATTATATAACCTCGTATTTGAATTGATGCATGTACTTTACAGGGTCTATCGCCTTATGAGAAGAAGAAGTATGTGTGGAAAATGCTTTACATTTTTATGCTTGGCTATGATGTCGATTTTGGTCATATGGAAGCTGTTTCTTTAATATCTGCCCCTAAATATCCCGAAAAGCAGGTAACTTTACTACCCTTCCATGATGCTTCTGTTGTTTTTGTTTTACAAGTGGAGTGTAATTGGATTTTCATACAGATGTCGTGTTTCTGAGCATTTGTTTTTGGATTTAATGTGTAGTTAGCTCTCCTATCTAATAGATTCACCTGTCATGAGTCATGACCAACTCCTTAAAATTTTACTTAGGAATGTCCATGGGTCACCTTTCACCTATATTATATCCAATTGTAGGGGAACAGGTTATCTTCTCCTTGCTTTGTCACCAGAGCAAAGTTTCATTGCAAATAGAAACATGTTGAGATGCTCTAAAAGGTGGTTATAAATAATGTGAATTTTATGACCTTAGAAAAAGGTGTGTAATACATGCAGTGTCACGTTGGTAGGAGATAAAAGGGATCATATTCATCTAACTCCCTTTACAAGAGTAAGTACCTTTGAATTTTGGGGGATGACAGAAGTCGTAATGTTGATGCATTTTAGTTTATATATATGTGTGTGTTTAACTCCTTTCTGTTGGAAATTAATGGATGATTTTCTCTTTTTATGATTGTTGGCTTAAGAACCTAGTATGAAATCTCGCCGAGGACTCTTGTTATTTGTTTATTTATTGGTTAATTTTTGACTCATGGTGGCACTGGCGCAGTATTTCTATAACATCTTTACCTCCGTTGCAGTATGATCTAGATTTAAGCGTATTATATGTTCCTTTGTTGTTGACTTTCATGTTGTTTTGGGCTATGGCAGGTTGGCTATATTGTCACGTCATGTCTGCTCAATGAGAATCACGATTTTTTGAGATTAGCAATTAATACCGTGCGCAATGATATCATTGGTCGCAACGAAACTTTTCAGTGTCTAGCATTGACATTGGTATGGTTTTGAACTCCTTTTCTTCTAAAATAGTTATTGATAGCTTGATGTGGTTTTCTTTATAACATGCTTGTCCATTCAATCTTGTTATGTCTGTTTAGGTTGGTAATATTGGCGGGAGAGAGTTTGCTGAATCACTGGCTCCTGATGTTCAAAAATTGCTTGTAAGTGAATTGTATTTGAAGGTACCTGTTGAATGGTATCAATAAATGCTGCTAAAAGCTACTTTTTATTCAGATTTCCAGTAGTTGCCGGCCCCTTGTGAGGAAGAAGGCTGCATTATGTCTCCTGCGTCTCTTTAGAAAAAATCCTGATGTGGTGAATGTAGATGGCTGGTGAAGTATCTAATTATATTCTGCATTTGACTTCAGTTCTATCTAATGCCCACAAAATCTAATAACTTCCTTCTTTGTACATTTTTCCAGGTCTGATCGTATGGCACAACTGTTAGATGAACGTGATTTGGGTGTCTTGACTTCTTCCATGAGCCTTCTAGTTGCTTTAGTGGCAAATAACCATGAGGCATATTGGAGTTGTCTCCCAAAATGCGTTAGAATATTGGAAAGACTTGCTCGAAATCAAGATATTCCTCAAGAGTACACTTATTATGGTATTCCATCTCCCTGGCTTCAGGTTTGTGTTAATTAATCCTCCTTTCAGTTGCTGGTGATACTGATTTACATTTTGAAGTGCTACTTAATTTGCTGACTTTACCATTACATTGAGGGAGATAACCAGTTGTAGATTTTGGAAGGTTTATCTTAATGGCAGCAAGGCCAATAAAATGAACAATCACACAGCCATTGTGGTCATATCTGTGAGAAGAGACGAGAATGGAGAATATTTAGTCGTAGGTCTCTTCAAAGGGTATGTGAAAGGGCAAATTGTGAAATTGGAGTTTGTTGAAGGAATTGATATCAATATAAAATAATGCCTCTCCCTACTAGCTTAAGCTTTTAGGTGAGATGGTAATTAACATGGTATCAGAGCCAGGTTCCATGTTTGAACCCCACCGTCACCCATTTATAAAAAAATAGTGTCACGTGCATGGCTTTGTGAAATGGCTTTGTGAAAAAGTGTGCTTGCACATGCGTGTTGAAGGAATTGATATAAATATAAATTAATGCCTCTCCCAAATAGCTTAAGCTTTTAGGTGGGATGTAGTTGACAGAGTTAGCCAGCCATTATTTATGCCTCCTAGTTCATCAAGTGTCAGGCTCCTTGGAAGTCAAACTATGTGCTCTTGCCTTCAGATGTTGAAAACTCTTAAACACAATGAAAATTGCAAGCCAGGACCGTTCATTGAAAGCCCTTTAGGATTGACTTGGCCTGACAATACTTTTTATCTCTTCAGAACATCAAACTTTGAGAGTTGTGAACTTGAAAGGTGAAATGGATTGCCAGATTTGTTAACAGGGTGGTTTTCTTTAGCCATTTTTATTGGCTTGACTCCCTTCAGGTGCTAACTGCTAACATAAAGTCTTTATGTGCTTCCTTTTGTCCTCAAGAGGCAGCATAAAGGGAGCCTTTCTTTTGACTACTCATCATTGCCGAACTACAAATTGATGTTTTAACAACTTTGGCACTGCAGGTTAAGACTATGAGGGCCCTTCAGTACTTTCCAACGGTTGAAGATCCAAACACGAGAAGATCTTTGTTTGAAGTATGAAGTTATCCTTTTTCTGATTCAGATACCATGATTTTGACAGTAATGTTAAATTGTCTAAGGCCATGTAGTCCGCTTGTGTGTCTCTTGTTTACTTAATCTATTAATATTGTGCACTCAGGTTTTACAAAGGATACTGATGGGTACGGATGTTGTGAAAAATGTGAACAAGAATAATGCATCACATGCTGTTCTTTTTGAAGCTCTCGCCCTTGTGAGTTTTTCTCCTCTATTCAATTAGAGAGCATAATGATTACTGGTCAAAAGTTTGTGCCTACTACACTTCTCTAATATTATTCAAAATTTTGTTTAAAATAATTTGGTCTCCAGAAATCCTCTCATTACATGTATAGAGATTTTAATGGGTACAGTTTCTCCAAAGGAATTTAAACAGTCTCAATGTTGTAAAACATATTCCCCCCTCCCCCACCCCCAATTGCATTGTAACAATCATATGCCATGGTGATTATGGAACTGTAGAGGCTAATATTTTTGTTATTATCTGAGTCAATCAGAAAAAAATCCTTATATTAAGATTGATGTGGCTTATGAACATAAAAAGTAAACAGGTGCATCTAGAAGTTTTATATGTACTACAAACATTATTATTGAAATATGCTTTACATTTCGATGTGATAAGATAATTTTTCTATTTTTAATTGTTCTTGGATGTGTACACTACACTCCCTGCAGGTAATGCATCTTGATGCAGAAAAAGAAATGATGTCACAGTGTGTTGCATTACTTGGTAAATTTATTGCCGTTCGTGAGCCTAATATCCGTTATCTTGGTTTGGTGAGTGGCTAGGATATCAATGCATTGAAAGCATTTAAACATTTTTTCCGTTGCTCATTTGGATTCAACTCTGGTTCTGCTTCTCATTTTAAAATATGTTGGCTTCTTCAAAGTTGTGAGTTATATATTTTTTGTGGGTTCTATAGGGTACTGTAATTGGTTCCCAATTATTTGTGGTTTCGGAGTCTCCAGTAATTTGATTCTTTAAGCTACTGTAGATGTTATTTGTAGTTGACTTTTCCTGATTATGGAGGCCTGTGTTTTACTCTGATGCAGGAGAATATGACTCGGATGTTGATGGTCACCGACGTTCAGGATATAATTAAAAGACATCAAGCTCAGATCATTACTTCCCTGAAGGATCCTGATATTAGGTTGACTACTCTTTTCTGATTTTTTGAAACATTTAACTGCTAGGTATTAATAGTTGCACGTTAGATATGAAAAATTGGAGTTTGTCTTCACCCTTTGGTGCAACATGTAGGACTATCCTGATCCTTTTATTTTGATTGGAGGTTGAAATTGTCCGAGTTCACTAGAGCTAGTGAGTGACTAGTAAGGGGAAATGACATCTTTCACTAGTATATATGGTGCTCAAAGTTTATCTTCATATGTTTACGAACTATTTTATTTTTTGTAGTATTTTCTTTTAGTTTCAATCATGTAATGCTGATAGTGAGTTAAAGTAGTTTTCCCCTCTCCCCTATACATTATCCAACATCAAATTCTATGGAGTTTTATGATCATTGTTTATTACAACAGTATTAGGAGGCGTGCCCTTGATTTGCTTTACGGCATGTGTGATGTTTCAAATGCGAAGGACATCGTTGAAGAATTATTACAGGTTCATATTCTGCTATTTCATTGAATGTTTTTTTGTTGGTACTTTAAACTAATAAAGAAGTGCCTTGCTGACAATCAATCTGGTTTCAGTATTTAAGTACTGCAGACTTTGCAATGCGTGAAGAATTGTCGCTTAAGGTTGCTATACTTGCAGAGAAGTTTGCCCCAGACTTGTCTTGGTATGAACCTTTTTATATCAAAGTGTATTGCCTTTAATGATGCAGCAATCAAATTACATTAGAAGGATTATTGCTTGCGGAAAGAAGAGCCTATCAGTTTTTCCTTGAAGAACTACATAGATCAGAATATAAAAAATCTGCAAATTGTTAGTATTGGTTGATAAATATGCCCTTTGCCGTTTCTCTCATATCAGCTTATACTTTGGCTGTTGAATGCGGACTGGCTATTGGGCGCAATTATGTAATGAACAATAGAGGGCTTTAATATTTTTGCAACAGTTGATTAATTATCCATGAAACATTTTCTTGTAAAGAAACTGTGAATGCGTGTAGGGCATTGGTTCCAAATGCTTGATACCTGAAAATAGTTGTATATTATAGCAGGCCTCACTTGATGCATTGAAAAGTGCAATTATACTTAATTACTTATTCTTGTGTTGTAGGTATGTAGATGTTATTCTTCAGTTAATTGACAAGGCTGGAGATTTTGTGAGTGATGATATTTGGTTTCGCGTGGTGCAGTTTGTTACAAACAATGAAGATCTACAGGTAATTGAAATCATGTTTCATGATAGAAATTCCCAGTGGGTTTTCAGTGGATTGCTGATCAATTTCTACTCAACTCATTTATGTAATCATTTTTTTTTTGTGGTGTTTTTCAGCCTTATGCAGCACTGAAAGCAAGAGAGTTCCTTGACAAGCCTGCAATTCATGAGACCATGGTGAAGGTGTGTTTCCTGAATCATGATTTTCGTATTGTTATGGGCCTCAGCAGAATATACCATAGTTAGTAAGGTATTAGAAGAGTAGTGTAGTTCTTGGGTAATTATTATTTTTTCCTTTTGTTTTGTAACTAGTTAAACATTGTGTCAAAGTGTAAGCCTTAGGTGCTTCACGGGCTGAAGATGATTGAAAGAGAGTATAGTTTGGTGCAGTCAGACATCCTATTGAATTCTTTTCAACCTTTGTAATCCTTTAAATTGTCAGTTAGATGTTAGATGCTTTTCATTTCACCAGTGAAGCTGTGAAAATAAGTTGCATGAAGTTTGTTAATTACCTCTCACCTAAAAGCTTAAGCTAATAGGGAGCGGCATTATTTTATATTTATATTAATTCCTCCAACAAAGTCAGGTAGTCATCAGTGTTCAACATGTTATATAATGATACAGGTGAGTGCATATATTCTTGGAGAATACAGCCATCTTCTAGCCAGACGCCCAGGGTGTAGTCCGAAGGAAATTTTTCACATCATACATGAGAAGCTTCCTACTGTCTCGTAAGGACATCTACTATTTTTTTTTTTATCATCTCCTATGTTTTGTGCTAAACAGGCTTTTGTCTAAATGAATCATTCTTGATCAGGACTACAACAATCCCTATCATTCTTTCCACATACGCAAAAATTTTGATGCACACTCAACCGCCAGACCAAGAGCTTCAAAATCAAATTTGGGCAATATTCAACAAGTAATCAGTAAAAAGTGATTGCTTTAGAATTACTCGTGAATTATATTTTGGTACTAAAATGAGTTAGTATCCTTCAGGTATGAAAGCTGCATTGATGCTGAAATACAACAACGTGCTGTCGAATACCATGCTTTGAGTATGAAAGGCGCCGCTCTTATGGATGTACTTGCTGAAATGCCCAAGTTTCCTGAGCGACAGGTTGGAGGACAACATTTGCAATGCTGACTTAGAATGACTTAAAATCTGTCTACATAGGGCCTACATATTTAGAATGTTGACAGTGATCATTTTTTATTATTATTTTACTGCAGTCTTCCTTGATTAGAAAGGCTGCAGATTCTGAGGCAGATACTGCTGAGCAAAGTGCCATCAAGTTAAGATTACAGCAGCAGTCTTCTAATGCTTTGGTAGTTGCTGCTGTGAATGGTGCTGCACCTCCTGTGAACCAGCTTGGTCTTGTGAAGGTTCCGAATGCGGTAAGATGTCTTTTAACAGCTTAAGGTTAACACGCCATATCAAATGTAACCAACAATTTATGGGGACAGGAGCAGAGCAATGCTGAAGAAGGTGGTGGAACACATTCAAATGGAGCCCTGACTGTGGTGGATCCCCAACAACCTAGCACACCTTCTCCTGATCTCCTTGGTGATCTTTTAGGCCCACTAGCTATCGAAGGTCCTCCTTGTGCTGGTCACTCTTCTGAATCTACGGCTCCTAGTTTGGAAGGTGGTGCAAATGCCGATGCATTAGCCATTGCACCTGTTGAAGAACAGGCTGGTGCCGTCCAGGTATGCTTTCTTCCATAAATTCTCATAATATATGATCATAAACGATGGCTCAGGACATCTAGGCTACATCACTAGTGGGCTGAACTCTTATTGGTAGGCATCATTTGAATAATGATAATTCTTTTTAATTTCTCGACCTAAAAATCCCAGTATTTTGCATAGCTCCATTTCTTGTTTCAAAATAATAACACTTCTCTTTGAAAAAATAAAATAAAATAAAAATTAATACTGGGGAACTGTGGTTTGATTCCTCTTGTTGAAAATCAATCCACATTGATCAGGACTGGACTTCACATTCCATAATCTGATTAGCAATGTGAGACGATATGGTTCTGAAATGTAATGCCTTCCAATATCTGTTAAATTAATATTTTAGATAAAATATCATACTCAAACCTGTGGAGTTCAGTGGATTTTATAATTCAGAATTCACGCACCCCTTACATTTCATTGTAACCTCTTGACTTCTTTTTGGGTCCTTGCTTGCAGCCACTTTGTAATATCGCTGAAAGGTTTCAAGCTTTGTGCCTGAAGGACAGCGGTGTATTATACGAGGATCCTTACATTCAGGTATTCTCCTCATGGTTATAATGCAACTGTTTAATACCAAATTTTATGCTTTCCATGCAAAATCAAGTGGTGTTGGTCAGTAATGGTCCTTTCCTGGTTTATAATGTTTGTTAATCTGATCCCAGATTGGCATTAAAGCTGAATGGCGAGCACAAAATGGGCGACTTGTTCTCTTTTTAGGAAATAAAAATACTGCTCCACTCAGTTCAGTTCAAGCTTTGATATTGCCTCCATCACATTTAAAATTGGACATTTCATTAGTACCCGACACTATTCCTCCTAGGGCGCAGGTTTATTTGTTTTTTCCTTACTATATCAGTTGTAGACTTTATTAATGATTAATACAATCTGCTTAAGGATCATTATATAAACCCAATGCATTTTGGTTGCTTGCTCTTCTTAGGTTCAATGTCCGCTTGACATAATCAATATGAGTCCAAGCAGAGATCTGGCTGTCCTCGACTTCTCTTACAAGTTTGGAACCCACATTGTATGACCATAGAAAGTTTAAATAGAATTTGAAAATGTGACTCCTGGGGGAAGGGTGAGGAAATTTTTTTTTTCTGTAAGACTTGACAGATTGATCTATGCATTAACAGGTGAATGTGAAGCTTCGGCTTCCTGCGGTCCTTAACAAGTTTCTTCAGCCTATCACGGTTACTGCTGAAGAATTTTTCCCACAATGGAGGTCGCTGTCAGGACCACCATTGAAGTTGCAAGAAGTGGTGTGTGCTTTATGGATATGGAACTTGTGTCCTTTCCCTAGTCCCTTTGTGTATGTGTGTAATGTGTGCCAATCTTTTAAGTTCTTCCATAAATTTAACAGGTTCGAGGTGTAAGGCCCTTGCCACTAGCAGAAATGGCAAATTTATTCAACAGTTTGAAGCTGATTGTTTGCCCTGGACTTGTAAGTGCTTGAAACTGTATTTTGAAACTAGGTCCTTGCTCGGGAAATTCTTTTGACCTCTTCATCAATGCATTAATATTTGTTTTCTTTGATCTCCTCTTCAGGATCCTAACCCTAATAATTTGGTTGCAAGCACTACCTTCTATTCAGAAAGTACACGAGCCATGTTGTGCTTGGTAAGCTTCTGATCATGATACAAATTTTACTGAAAAGTACATGAAGAGTACTTTGAGGTAGAAAGTAGAATGCCCAGATCTTCACGTGTAGCTTTCCAAAGGTTGCAACTTGCAAGTTACATTACAATAAAATGTGTTCATGGGATTGCACTATCCAACAGTTTCATTGGTGTGAAACAGCTACAATAGCTACAATTCAGCCTGGCTTATTTTTACTGTCGACTTCGGTTGTCATACTTCGAATGACTATACATCACCGCAAACTTTGTTGTTGTTCAGGTACGAATAGAAACAGATCCAGCAGACAGAACGCAGCTGCGTATGACCGTTGCTTCAGGAGATCCTACACTGACAATTG
This sequence comes from Ruellia speciosa, assembly GCA_001909325.1. Lineage (NCBI taxonomy): Eukaryota > Viridiplantae > Streptophyta > Magnoliopsida > Lamiales > Acanthaceae > Ruellia > Ruellia speciosa. The sequence goes on from MAYD01377869.1 coordinate 25,985, forward strand.
AGTAAGCATTCGATTCATCCAACACAAAGGGGGTGTAGGGTATTATCCCCAATCACATTAGTATTATTATTCGGGTCATTACATGAACCCTGAAAAAGACAGAAGGTTTTAAATTCTGGAATCATTTAGATTCCAATCCGGATGCCTATAATTGATTCAAACGCCCCCAATGTGATCTTATTACACATCGAATATTGCACCCAATGTTTGAAACTTGTCTTCCCATTCACAGGCTGAAGGAGTTCATCAAAGAGCAACTAGTCTATGTACCCATCCCTCCGCAGGCGCAACCCACCCCTCCACCCACAGCAATACCCTCTTCCGATCCTGGAGCTCTTCTTGCTGGCTTGCTTTGAGTGTTATACCCAACACATCATCCGACACTACTCTGTAACTGTGTATACGGCAAAGCTGACCCTGTACTGCACACTGGCATGCTGCAGGCATCATACATTGCAAGGGCTCGCGGGAGTAAAGGATGGGGACTATATGTAAAACCGGCGTAGCGTTATTTTTGCAATTTATTGGAGGTTATTGAAGTTTTTCCTATTCTTTTGCACAATTTTATTATTGTGCCTTGGTGAGGTTTCTTGATTTCCTGGGGTTATTTTCAAAAGTCTCTCCCCCTCTCCCCCTTTTAGCTTCTATAGCCAGATTTATACTCAAATTGGTTTCTGTAATATGAAAAATCTTCTGCATTTAGAGTACAAATGCATTGGTTTGGGAAAAAAATATATTGTTGTGTATGTTTTGTCGGTCGGGAATCAGGAGTTGGAATGCTCAGTGTGTGTGTGTGTGTTTTGTTTTGTTTTTGGTATGAGACTATATAATGCTGTCGAAGTCAATTTCAGTGTATCCTATTTTGATGGGATTCTTCTTCAAGCTGGAGAATTATTTTGATTCCTAATTGTCAAATGCAAAAGAAGTTTTCCACCAATTTTGTTGATGAAAATTTTAATGTCTCAAAGTTCTTGCCTATGGATGTTATTTTCAAAAAAATTTGTTTTTATTTTTTTCAATTTTCACACAACTTTCTTTCTACTTTGATTCCTTTTTGTTCATACATAAATAAAAAAAATACAAACTAATAATAATTCAGTTATTATTTTTATTTTAAAATTTTAAATATGATTTTTACTTGCATAAATTCTCCCAATCACTCGAATTATTTCTAAACACAATTATATCATTTAATTATATTATAAATAAAAATAAAAATATAATATTATATATTATTTTTATTAGTATTTATTTTTCTCTCACGTATACTTAACATTTTAACTTTTAATATTGTTCACATACTTCAATTTAATTATCATTAGTGATTTATACTTAAAAAAATATAATCATGTGAGATCTTATTAGATTCGTTTTAATGAGATATTGATAGTTAAAGTTCTATATCGCAAACGTGCCCATTCCAAATGTTATAATCATTAAAAAACGGAGGAAGATTATTGTTTCAAATAAATTAAATAAAAAAAAGTTAAAAATATATTCCAACACCCGTTTTTTTTTGGAAAACAAACTGATATTACGTGCTTTTCACGTGTGTACAAATTATACCTATATATTTACAAAATATTTTAGCCATTTTTTTTGGATAATGATAAACACCGCCCTCAATATCCAAGCATTGCTAAGCCCAAAGACGATTTTGCCCCTGGTCTGTTTTAAAATCACCGCCCCTCTCCAAAACTTTCTGAATTCAAAATTTTTAAGATCTAAAATTTTTGCTTTAATTTGATCAAGAAAAAAGATTAATATCCAATACTGAGGAAATAATCATCGATGTGATAATTTTTTTGTGAAAATTGGATAAAAACGGCGTCGAAACAGAAAAAAACAGCGAAAAAAAGCGATCAATAGCGTGGGGCGCACAACGCCCAC
>MAYD01377917.1:0-10247 GCA_001909325.1 Ruellia speciosa
AAATCCAACTTTCAACATTAGTATTGAGACATTACACAACGTCTAGTCTAGTAATGCTAGATATATCAATGTTCAACACACTATCCATCATGTTTAATTTATAAATAAATCAAAACGCTACTATGCATGTCCCATTCGGCAGGTATAATTAATTTATATGAGAAGATCTTTCACAATCCCCAACTCCCAATGTCGTTTAATTTAAGGAGTATACACATAAATTGGCCCAATGTATGAATCAGCTTCTTACGATGTTCGTGTAAATACACAAAATTACTGATTTAATACACATTTTCATGCTTGACAATTAGCTATGACAACAAGGAAATTGCACTGCATTGTGGGAATATGCTAAGGGAATGCATCAAAATACCAACTCTTGCAAAGTAAGATTATATTTTTTGTTTTATCAGTTTGTGTCGCTACAGAAGCTTTCGCTCTTACCATGCATAAAAAGTATTCCACAACTTTTGACAATATAAAATTTTATTTTCTTATTTCAGATATGTGCTAGAGTCTCCCAGCTTTGAGTTGTTCTTCAAATATGTTGAGTTACCGAATTTTGATGTTTCTTCTGATGCATTTTCTACATTTAAGGTTTCAAATAGTTCTCATTAATTAAATAATGCTTCATTATTTATCTTAAGGTATTTTTTCCTTATATTATTTACCATATAGAATCAAATATCTCAGGATCTACTCACGAAGCATCCCACACCAGTTTCTGAATTCCTCACTCATCACTACAATGAGGTTTTGCACCAACTCTTTCAGTTTTTTACTTGATATAGTGTACAAGTATGGGAATTTTTTTTTCGCAGTAATTTCTTTATAGCTACACATATTGCGAAATACGCAGGTATGTAATAATATGTTGATCTCCTGTATTAAGGTTCTTGATTAACTTACTCGTAAAACTTATTTTTTCAGTTTTTTGAACAATATGAAAAACTCTTGACATCAACTAACTATGTGACTAGAAGACAATCTTTGAAGGTCAGTAATTATATGATCTAGCTAGATTCTTATCGCCATTACTTGTGTTGACATATTTATTTTGTTCACTTTAGATTCTGTCAGATTTTCTTTTGGAAACACCCAACACCCGTATTATGAAGCGCTATGTCTCGGAGGTTCAACACTTAAAAATCATGATGATGTTGTTGAAGGTATATTATATCCACATGTTAGACTTCTATAATGATGCATTATCCCCAGCTAATGAATACACTAACGATACATGGTCCCTTTACTTAGTCTTGTTTATGCACCACAGACCTTAGTTAGAAGGAATGATACCCTCGCCAAGAACGTTGATGACAGTATTTTGTCAATAATGTCCAAAGTAACACAAGTACCTATGTCATTACTAATATAACAGATAACTGTGAAAACTTCATAGCTAATGCAACATTTTCACTGATTAGTCAATGACATCACAATTTACCGATAGCTTTTAGATAAACTATACTGTTCTTGGTAAGTATCGAGTGCCCATGCCGCCAGTTCTAACAAGAACAGTAATGACAACATTACGGTGACATGAAATTCAGTTTAAAATTATTTTAGTTAATGAAAACACCAATCCCAAGGTATGTCCCGTCCTTGGTAATAAATAAAGTTTCTTTAAAAATATTTAAAAACATGCTAAATCAGAACCTATAACAACATTATATCGTTTTAAAATGTACAATATCATTGAAAATACTTTCCGAGTTCTGCAAAAACATCACAAAATATGTACATACTCCATCATACAAAAACGGTATATATAATGTCCTAGATGTAAAACCCCGATTTTATGGAACCAAAATGCTTCCACACTTGGATCAGCAGGAGGACCCACTTGGCTATTTCACATAAAACAAATGTTAAGACTAGATTCTCAACTCATTGGATCATATCAGGTACAGAGTCAAAAGAAAAACCTAGTCCCATGATCAAAACACTGAAAATCTTGATGCATGTCTAAGTTATCATATAAACTACTGATAATGGTGCTGAAATAAAATATCAAACAGTAGAATAAAATAATATTAGAGTTTGACAGAATAAATTTGCATAATAAAATAAATTCGGTGCACTCTCTCGCACAACCCAAATTGAACCGAGTGCATCCTTTAAATGCTCCATACCTCAGAATAATCAACAATGAGTACCTAATACCATAAATGTAGCTAGTCCCATTAGTGAAAATACTAAGTAAGATATAACACACAACTAACATGAATAATTAATTAGAAAATAGTGAGACATGGATTAAATAAAGTAATAAAGCACTAATAAAAAGATACCCAATCAAATCAGTGCGCAGACAATTTTCGACCTGGTACAACGTGAAGAATCTGTGTCGCAGATAAATCCCCATTAGGTGAGATTTACTAAGACAAATTAAATTGCCCAATCAATTTGGATATTAATTAATCAAATCCTAGATATAGGCTATAAGCATGCAATTTATGTAATCAAGTAAGTCCCGTGGAAAATCTAAATAGTTAGGACTACTTGCTCAGTTTCTTTCTTTAGAGCAAATTCTTTCACATCTCTTCCTTACGCAATCTTTATGTCCCTCAAAGTATCCCTCTTTCAACCTTGAAAGTTTCTAATGGATGACCCTTGTCTAGCTTGAATGTTGGATGGACAGCGGTCTTTCAAGCTTCTAAACCCTAGTTAGTCGGCCCTCTTCTTGTTTCTCCAACCAGAATTTATGGTTTCCAAAATCATAAAGAAGCTATCAACCAACCAAGTATAGTTGATTGCCCCTTCTCTGTTTCTTCAATTAGAAATTATGGTTTCCAAAACCATAAAGAGGTTATCAACCAACCATGTATTTATAGATAAACTTAGGGTTCAATTGAAGTTTTCAAGGGATTTGGGTTAGGATTTCCTGTAGCACCTCGAGATTTCTCAACTCGAAATGCCACATCGTACCCAACTGATGAACCCAGTCTTGTAACACTTCAATCTCTACTATCAGGACTGTTACCTCTACACCCTAACTTACCAAGGGCATCTATCCTAAACCCCCAGTAAGTCAGAGTGCTCAAGCTAAATTATCTCACCTAGTCAGAGTACGCTGAATTTTAGGAAACGACGCCCCTTCCGATCACAGCTCCCTATCGATTAGACACTGGCAACCTATCGAGTACCAACTCACAAGTGAAATGCTGAGGATAACATACATTGTAATGCCCTCAAAATCCATAGGGCATGTGACGCCGTATTGACTTGCCTGAACTAGTGACCAGCTAGTTTAGGTTTACCAATACAAGGTAGGTACAAACACACAATCACTTAATTACAGCCTTTCTTAATTAACCAAGAGAAGTTAACATAATATAGATACAATCAAATACATTCTGACTCCACATCAACATATGCAAAAACCAAAAGACTACATGTCCCCACTGGCCCGCCCATATGCTCTAGCTCTGCTCGATGCAGTCACCTAAAAAAATATATGCATGTATTTGGAGGTCAGCAAAAGCTGAGTAATGGGTGTCCCCCAAGGCGAACGCCTTCTTTTTACTTTAAAAGAAGCTTTATACTTCAAGTAGTGAACATAAATAAAGAAATCGTCTAACCAATTAGCCACATAATCCAGAATCATAACCAATCTTCTGTAGACAAGAATAATAATAAAATGTATATAAAACAAGACCATTAATCGACTCACCTAGCCCATACTAAGAGTTCCATTAACAGTCATTAAATATGAACGCTCATGATGCATGAGGGTTAACATACACCTATCTATCCTAAATGCAACACAGAAACATGCCTAGCGTGCATCACCCTGCTGGAACTTGTCGGCCAGTCCCAGGCCGTCTTGCCCCTTGAGCGATGTCTATTCAACCATTATCCTAGGAACACCATCAAGTTTTCTGGGCTGTCAATCCATGCCCATAGGCACACATATCCACATGCAAACAGAGAGTTAATGCACACTCGTCACAAGCGCAAGCACAGCCACCGGTTATCACAACCAGCAGTGGCACAACCCAACACCTTCAGTCCAGGAAAAACCGACATCACACTCCATAACAACCTGCACACATGTCCAACTGGGGCCTTTCAGAAATTATCCACGCACACTACCCATCGGGCCCTTGATAAAATCCATTTATCCACCACAATCACCCACCGACTCAACAAATGCCTCATACACCTGGTCAAGGTAAAATCAGTGTTTAAATAATAAATGTGCCCAAAGGAGGCCTTCCCAACAACCTACAACTCACTCGGCCCAAACGATGCTTTACACAATTCTCAATTAATCACGCACACACCTCTTTAAATATTTGGTAAATCCTTTGGAAGCTTTGATTTCAAAATATACACCAACCCACTCACGCACATAAGCAGCACAGACCACCAACACCACGACGACGACGACGACAACAACAACAACAACAACAACAACAATATTAATAAAGCCAGAGTGCTTTGGAAAATATAGTTCAGGGTTCCAAATTAATTCTCAAGTTAGATGATAGCAACCTATTATCTACTAGTCCTTAAAGTATTGCGCACGTAGACAAAAATAGATAATGTCAATAAAATTACACAATCTACCCCAGCCCCTGATGTTGCAGCCTCAATCGTGCGCCCGTGGTGCTCGTGTGGCCCTAGAGAATCGTGCGGAGACCATGCGTCCCCTAAATCGAACATGGACCAGTACAAGTCCCACGGTCTAGCGCCAAAGCGGCCAGGACCACGGGCACCTAAATAGATCCCTAAAATTATACAAAAATTCCATTCAGTGTCAAGAAACCATTTATATGAAGAAAAACCCTTGCCTGGTATTCAAGTAGTCTAGAAAAATTAGACAAGTTGAAGAAAACCTCAGTTCACAGTCTTGACCAGCCAACTTCTAGCAACCCTACAGAATTTGATACTGACTCAAATTATAATCCAAGAGATGTTTTAAAACTAGAGTTTAAGCTCTATCACTTACCTAGAGAAGTCAAAACCAAAGAAGGTCTCTAAGAAGTCGAAAACGAGCCCTCAAAATAGTTGCTACACACTAAAACAACTGATTTCACAAGCATATAATTCTATCAATATGATTCCAAATCCAACAATTCTTGATCCTAAATTCATCTATGAAACGAGACCTATAAATTACCTGAAGAGAGCGAAGGCTGGCTGAATCAAAATGGAACTAGCTAGAAATCCCTCCTCAAGATTGTTGCACCTATATGTTTACCCAAATCTACCTCCTTGTTTTTGCATAGATTAAAGAGGAATTTCATGGAGGAATGAGGTTGGAACTGAACAAAGGGAATGAAATAAAGCTTATCTACCAATTTGACTATTTTTAGAACTCTTAATCTCAAAGAATTGTGACCCCCGGTTTGGACCCGCGGTCGCCAGAAACCGCAGCCCAACTATGGTTGACTGGGCCGTAAATGAGCCTTCGTGGTCCTGCCGCAGTCGCCAAAGACCGTGTTGGGACTGCACGAGCTGAAACTGGGCCTACCAGTAACCGAGCAAGGAAAAAAGAGGAAGAAAATAATTCGGCAGCTCGCTCTGGATTAAATAATTCTAAAAAATTCTATGAAGTCCAACTTAATAAAGACACCTAAAATACTCGAATGAAAATTTTGGAGTATTACATACATATCAAAGACAAAAAAGAACGTTTGTTTTTATGTAAACAATAAAGACTATTGTTACATTGTGGTGTACAACAACCCACTTTTGTTATTTATACAAAGATACCGTTTCTTGCAACAGTATAAATACAACGAATGTTCTTTATTATTAACAGAAAAAGTGCAATAAAGGCACTTTGAAAGTGCAAAAAGATTCTAGCTAGCATGGTCCTAACATCGGATCCTACTCGATAGGCCCATTCCAATTCAAAACCAGATTTTATAATTTCCATAAAATACCAATTTGGCCCCTCAATAATTTTTTTTACATATATTTCAATTCAAACCATAATTAAGTCTAATTCTCAAGTGAAACCAATGAACTTCTAAGAAATATTACAAATGTCTCATTTGTAACAAAACTTGCCGGATGTTTGATAGACGTTCGAGAGTGACAATGTCATTGGTCGGAAAATGACCTTGGACTGTGAGGGCGATAGTCATCGAGATGTCAAAATCTCGAAAGAGGATGATGGTCATCGAGAAATTTCAAAAAGGAATGCAACATGGACATCGAAGCTTGAACTTCTTGATTATTGATTAGAAACTTCATAATATGGGTTGAAGAATCTAATTATGAAAGAAAACACAAGGTTTGAACTGGTTTTAATGATGGTCGGTGATGGATTGAAAGATATTAGGGCTTTGTTTACATCAATTTTATCTTATAAATAAGTTTTTGGCAAAGGTCTTAATAAAAAAAACATTCTTTCCAAGGCATTCTTGTTTTATCCAAGATAGTGTGCCACAGTTAAGTTAGGGTGTAGGGTTTGATTGCCCAATAATTAGCATGCAAATTTCTTAGTAGCTATTTTTTTAGCTATGCAACTACTGTTTTCTCGCTATACAATGTTGCAGTTTTCTTGAATGAGTGAAAAATATAAAAACGCAAGGAAAAGAGAAATTGTTCTTCTATATATCCCATTTAGTAAAAACAATCCTAATATATAATCCCCACATTCTCAGCAACCCTTATTTTTACCTCTACAATTCAACAACCCAAAAATAAAGAATGACAATCATTTATTAGGCTCATTTAGCTCTACATACTAATAACCCGTAACATTCTTTCCCCTCCCTATCGACAAGAACCTTGTCCTCAAGGTTCAAAGGAAGAAAAGATCGAACACAGTTGAAAACACAAGTGCAAAATCCAATGTCCCAACAATTTCCTGAAACCTCTTGCAGAAGTACACCGTAATATTCCATTGCTTCACGAAGATTATATAGGAGAAAAATGCACCATAGTAAGCAAATGCATCAAATCTCTGGCACAATGATTCAACTGCAACAGGTTGAACAACAACAAACATAAAGTAGTGGATTGCACCACGCAAGAAGCAACCATGGGCAGGATCAGGATCCTGGAATGAGCAATGTAAACAACCCAAACTAAAACACATATTCCTGCGATAACCTGAGCTAAGAACATCCCAAACTCATCCAACTTCTTCTTCGGTGGTGTCACTTCAATTTCTGTTTGCAACATAGAGCCGCATAAACCTACTATAATTAATATCTTTACAAGTAAATCATCAAATTGCTTCAGCACAAATCTCCAAAAAGGAGTGCTTTGTTCTTGAGGTAGCACATTTTCCCCATATAATCTACCATGTTCTACTACCTGAAAATCAGTCAAACCTCTTGATGGATCCATCGCAAAAAATTTTGAAACATCGTTGATGGATTGAGCATAGGCATACTCCATGTTGAAATGAAATCACAATTTCCCTTGAAAATTTCACCAAGACAACTCCCTCATTAATACCAAACCCAGCATACTTTGAACATAAATTATAAATTTCTTGATTTACACACCAACAATATTTTATCTACTCCAACGTCCCAAGATGAATTAATCATTCATGTGTGTACACTTGTAACAAATCAAAATGAGAAGATGAATGCTCATTCAACAGTATTTTATGCAAAAATAAACCTCTAGCCAACCACCCCTAGATGCTTTTTACTCTATCAATTGAAAAAATATTTCCTTTCAAATATGACATCTTTTGCCCCCATCAACAGAGTATTCACAAAAACTAAATATTGCAAATTTTTTAATTTACCAACCAAGTCAAATTCAAAACAAGTTGGTTCATTAATTGCACGCTACACACTCCATCCAATCACCACCAACAACATCACGTCTTTGGGTTGAGAATCCCATCAATGGCATCAAAGGAAGGTTGTCCAATGGCCTGGACCTCACCAACTTCATCAATATCACCTCTTAATTTAACACCACCAAGCAAAGGTTTCTATGAGCTTCCAAATAAAAGGCAAGAAAAAATCTTGTTCACGTCAACGTGACAAAATATTGAGGGTGCAATATTGGAACATATCTGCTTATAAGCATTACAGTCTGATGCAAACTTTTTTAATTTGTTGATTTCCTCTTGCCATTCTTTATCAAGTTTTCTAATGAATCCACCATTGCAAAGAAATACAGACAATTCAATAGTCTCAAAATAGCCAACATCACTAATTTCAAAATCCCATGTTTTATGTTCATAATCACTCAGAGAAATACCCTACACACAAAATTGTAAGCATAAATCACAAATTTCTGCCTTGCTCACTTATCGGCCACTTCACTCACTCTTCAGAATAAACCACATAACAATATTTATAGTATCGTAGTTTGGAGTATAACAAAAACATGGACCACTCATATAATCAACCATCATAAAGGGATCTGTGTTGAAAGATGTAATGAGAAGGGATGAAGGAAAGGAAAAGGGAATAATGAATTGGGTTTGTCCAACATAGAAGGAATATGGAAAGGAAAAGAGAATAATGAATTGGATTTGTCTGACATAGAAGGAATATGGAAATGAAAAGGGTGAATGCAAAATTTTGGTGTCTTGTGCCCCTCTTTTGTGAGTAACCCTTTGACATACCCACAACATAATGTCAATACTTAAAATTTGGTCAATGGCCACCATGTAGAGTCCAACAAATGATATCAAAGCCAATGGTGTAACACCCCGATTTTCCCCACCGGACGATGTTACCGCCACACCTAACTTACCTCGAGTTCTATACCTAATCCTTGTTAAGCTCGATGCTCAGGCTAACCATATTATCTATTCCTATCAGAGTATGCTAGATTTCAAGAAACGTGTCCTCTCTGATCACAGCTCACCATACTGAAATCAACACATGCGGAAGACTAAATAAACTATTTACTATTACAACCCAAACGTCCAGAGTTTACAAGTACAAAATGTAACATGTCCCATGTCCGGGACTCGGCTACTTAATACAAGCCGATAACAAAACAACACGAGGAATAAGAGTTCAGCACATAAGTAAATAACTGACATGCATCGCACACCAGCAGTTAAATAAATATGTTCTCTCATCCTCACAAACCCCAAAAGGCTATGCCTTACCCGTGTGATCAGTGACCAAGAGGTACGCCCTCCGGACACTCGGCACATGTATGCATCAAGCACAGTTAGTCAAAAAGACTAAGTACGGAACATACACGAGTAAAACAATGCATAAATCAATATGCAATATGATCCACGTCGAGTGTATCTCCAATATACAACTCAACGGTTTAAAAATCCTTTCATGCAGCACATCACCATGCAACACGAAATCAATTGTAAGCAAATCACCATGCAACACAGTTAAACATATAAACAATATAGAGTGAATAATGACCGAGACCATTGAAATAACGGGAGGCACCACCATGCTCCAAGTTGCCAAGTGCTAAGTATGCTAAGGCACGGTCGAATGGAATCACCCAACTCCGACCCGTGCACCAAAGCATTGAATGTGAAATAGGGGTATGATTGTGAAACTCGAACGCATAACCGAAGTCAATACGCGGAGTACACTACCCACTACCACAGTTTTGGGTGAATGCAAGGAGTCATTATAGCCTTTCATAATGATGAATCACCCCACCCGTTACAGCTAGACCTCCCCCTACCTAATTTTAAATTACCAGTAAACCTCAGCAAGGGAGCTAACCTCGAGAGTTGACTAGGACGTTTAACGCGAAAAGCAAGCTTCACGCATGTGGAATTTACCCCTATGGCGATCAACCCAGAGGGTAGTTGGTCGTCACTTTATCTTTCACTTTACGTGATTATCCGTTTTAATGAGATGCCTTATCGTCATTAAGTTATCACGTGGTGTCCACTTTTTGATTTTCCTTTGAGTTAGTTCGAGACAAGGAATAGGCATCACTTGCTCGGCTACCGACAGGCTTTACCAAGTTACATGAGATACCAGATTACATGCTGAGTTCATTTAATGCAAATGATATGATAGGCACGTAATGCATGTTGGCACACATAACATGTAGTTCATGCAATTGCACAATACGTAACATAAGCATGTGAGAAAGAAATAAATACATCACGTTAAGAATCCTAAACTTGCATTAATCCCAAGTCCTAGGCCACAGACGGGTCTTATGGTTGCCCAGTGTAGTTCGTATCGTTATCTACAATCTTCTATAATCTTGACTGGAAGAATCAAAATTCTGATACCAGCCCCCGACTGTAATCACAGTACTGATTTATCTGAAACCCGGAACAAACTGAATTAATTACCGACAATGGCAAT
>MAYD01377981.1:0-18941 GCA_001909325.1 Ruellia speciosa
CTTTATAGTTTATACTACCAAACCAAACAATTATGTTTTTGAGGCATTTTATCGAACACCTTATGATCATTAAATAATAGAGACATAAATTTAGCAAACATTGATGAATTAAAGAAAATGATTTACTTAATAACATTGATCGAAGACAAATAGATATAACCGCACAAAGAGATATAACATTGATCGGACCTTGGACTCTTCCCCGACAGTTGCTGTGGAAGAAATGCAGTCACCATCTTTCCCACGGTTCACTTCTTTCTCGGCGTCTTCCTTCTCAGTAGGGCGTTCAATTTCGATTTCAAATGTCGATTTCACAGGAGTTTGTAGATTGGAGTTTTTCTCGATTTTCGGTAGGGGTTTTTTCTGCACAATAGAATGGAGGAGGAAGGAAAGACTCGTTGGGTTGGGGGTTAATTATCTCTTGATTTGATTTGACATGTGCATTTACCAATTTACCCTCCAAGTAAAAAAATTCAAAAGAATGGCATTGAGGGCATTTTAGTCTTTTTCCTTTTTAATTTCCAAAAATAAATGAAAATTGTGGGAGAGGGGGTGTATTGGAAGTATTTTGGTATGGTGGGTGTGAAGTGGGAGTATTAATGTTAGGGGGGTTTTATGTGGAATTATCTCATCTATCAATATATAATTTTTCCACTTAATTTTATTTGATGCTACATGCTGCTTAAATTTCCCATTCACGACATTTAATTTTGACTTTATGTACCAAGTCGCGCTTCAATTTTGTATCATATGACGCTATCTTTTTACACACACACAAACTCTCACCACTTTAATTGTTATATTCAATATTTCATTAGTTCCAAAATGCGTATTCCATCTCGGTGTAACACGATATTTAAGAAACGTGGTTTTAGGTTTTTTAGTGGTAATAGAGATAAAATATATTATTTTTTAATGGTAAAAGAGAAAAATGTGGCCAAAATACGAAATGAAACAACTATGGTGACATAACTTAAAATGGAAAATGAAGTAAGCATTGTGTAATAGATGGAATAATTTTAACAAATTACATTAAAAGTTTTTCATTGATTAAGATAGTTATTGGTAAAGACTATATAAAGAAGATTTGACCTTATTTCTATTGTTGTATATAACATTTAAAAAATTCATTTTTTTTAAATTTAGTACTAATATTTTATTATTACATACAGACTTTGCTACTAATAAGTTGGTACCAATCACCGCCACCCAGCCCTATTTTAAGGTCTCCGGGGGCTGGGACTCCCTGCCCTCGGCTAGAAGCAATGGGTCAATTTCCACCAAACTGGTTCACAGTCCGGGCGGAGCTGGTGGGGGTGGGAGGGAGAGGAGAGTGGCAGGGAGGGGGAGGGTGCCGCCGGCTGCTGCTGCTGCTGTTGCTAGTGGAGGGTGGTGGTGTGGATTAAGAAGAGTGTCTATGTATATGTATATCTATATATACTTATATATAATATTAATTAAATTAAATTAAAATTTCAATATATATTATTTTAAATTATTTAATACGATAAAAATATATTATCCCTTTTTATTTGCACTGAAAGGTGGTAGGTTAAACACATCACTAATTATTCGGCGACAAATAAAAAGGAATAAATGGAGTAAAAAAATATCGTTTTGTAAATAAATTTTCTATGAAATTTTTATTATTTATTTGTAATATTTGATATGTGCACCACCTATTTGCAAATAATGATGAATCGAAAAAATACAGTATAATTGAGATATTTTATTATTACATTGTTGACCGTTGAATTGAATTTTGATTAAATATTTAATTTATGGTATATGCTAAAAATGAGTTCCAATCTACAAGAAATAATTTTGGTGATGAATAGACTTAAATTAATGTAGCTCGAGTATTTTTTTAATCCATGTGGCATCCACATGGGCGGTCTCACATATTCAACATATAACGCCCCGTTTTTTCCTAATCGGCCACGTCACCGTCACACCTAACTTACCTCGGATTCTACGCCTAATCCTTAGTAAGCTCGGTGCTCAGGCTAAACCAAATCATTTATCCTATCAGAGTACGCTAGATTTCAGAAAGCTTGTTCCCTCTGATCACAGCTCACTATTAAAACTTGGAAACAGTCAGTCACCCAAGTCACGCAAACCAATGCCTAGATTATATTACAGACAGAGCCTTAACAATGTCAAAATGCCAAAGAATATCCCACGTCTGGGATTCGGCTACTTTATACAAGCCGATAAACAAAATGACATTTATGGAACATAAATAATAACTGAAATGTAAAGCACACAGAACAATTAAGAATATGTTCGCTCGATTCTCACCAAAGCCCACGAGGTTCAACCTCATCCCGTATGTTCATCGGCCAGGAGGTATATCCTCCGGCCCTGGTCACCTGCGAGATACAGCTAGCACCATTAGTCGAAAACGACTAAGTAAGGAACATACACAAAAAATACATGCCATGCAACATGTATGCACAATGAGACTCGTCAAGAACGTTTCCGATATGTTTACTTAACGGGTTTCAAATCCTTAATGAGAATGCATAAGCTAATGCAAGTTTGTAAACTAATCACCCTAGACACATCCACAGTGAGGCGATCGTGCGGACATAAAGTCACCCTTCGCCTGCTTAGTACGAGGGCATTGCTCAGGGTGATGTAATTGTGATGGTCCAAACCGCGTGCTCAGTAAATGTGAAATGTTTCGGGGTTTAAAAACCAAATCAATGCAACACATGATCCAAACCCATGCATATTTCATTATGCATGAATACATTTACCTCACCATCATGAATGCACACCTGGCCAGACATGATAAAGTATTCACCAAGCAGATAACAACCTCATCAGTTAAATTACGTACACAAACAACATATAGAGTAAAGGTGACCAAAACGTGTGCAACGACAAGGTCCACCCGCCGGCCATTGCACATAAACACAGCTTATGCAGAGATGCAGGCACAACAGGGATCACCCGTGCCGGAACCATACACCAAAGCATTATCCCACAATGAGCACTTCGAGGAGTCATTATAGCCTTGAGGTAACTTGGTCGTCCCGCCAGCACCAGCTAGACTCCCCAGAGGTTGGAGACTGGATAGTTCCAAATACGACATCACGCGTAACACCCCCTCCATACACACTTACCATCCTATCCAGCCCCTCATTAGACAGAAGTTGGAGATTGAATAGTTCTAATTGCGGCATCACGTGTAACACCTCTTCCATACACGCTTATCATTCTATCTAACTCCTCATTAACTGAACTCAAATTACCGGTAAACCTCCATAAGGGAGCGACCCCAAGGAGTAGAACAATGCAAGATTGAAAGTCGAAACTTCCAGGATGGTGGCTTAAAAATCCTATGGCGATCAACCCACAAGAAACATAACATAAAAGGGGTCACCACTCTATCTTTCACTTTACGTGATTATCCATTTAATGCAAT
This sequence comes from Ruellia speciosa, assembly GCA_001909325.1. NCBI lineage: Eukaryota > Viridiplantae > Streptophyta > Magnoliopsida > Lamiales > Acanthaceae > Ruellia > Ruellia speciosa. The sequence goes on from MAYD01377981.1 coordinate 3,434, forward strand.
GCATTAATTCCTTTAATTGTGAAAATAAATTTCCACTTTTTGAATTGCCACACTTCAGTGCGAGACAAGAGATAGACACCACTTGCTCAATCACTGATAAGCCTTAACCATTTTCCATACAAATCCAATTCCATAATCGATTCATTGAATGCATATGATTCACATAACAACATTCAATCACATGACAATTCAATTAAAATAATTTAATTGAAATCATAACCATTCATGCATTTAAAATTTAATGTAATAAATTAATTAAATGCAGAATATAAATTCAGTAAGAACAATAAGTTCTAGGCTTCAAATAAAATATTTCAGGGCCTAGGTTAACACATTTGTGACTTATGGGTGTCCGGTGTCCGTCCTTACCGTTATCTACAGTCTTCTGATTCTTTAACTGAAACTGATTCCCACTGTCCAAACTGATCGACAATACCTTGAACCAGAATAAACTGACATCAATATTCTTGAATCAATTATCCAACTCAAAATACCCAATTTAATTGTTGCTTAACAATTAAATTAATAATCCCTTTTTTATTATTATTTCCCAATAATTTCCAGTTTTATTGGACTGCTCAAAGGTTTCAAGTGCAGTATCTGTAATCGAGATCACTTGTCCATACCTCTCATCATCCCAGGAAACATTTTAATTAATTGTTTAAATTAATTAAATGTCTCATTAGTCTTTAATCACTCAATTAAATTAATTAATTAGGTTTAGGTCCAAGCCCACTTATCCGAACCAGCAATTAATTATTCCGGGCCAAGCCAGATAGCCCAAACAGCATCTGAATCAATTAATTAAATTCCACATGCCCAACGGCCCAACACCCCAAGCCCAATCGGTTTCTGGTTTCTGTTTAATTACAGGCCCATCGGCTCAAGCCCCATTACCAATTTATAAAATCCATTCAGCCCAACAGCAACCAAAGCCCAATCGAATCAATTAATTCAAACTGCCTCTGAATCAACCAAAGCCCAAACTACCTCTGAATCAATTAATTAAATTCCACAGGCCCAACGGCCCAACACCCCAAGCCCAATCGATTTCTGGTTTCTGTTTAATTACAGGCCCATCGGCTTAAGCCCCATTACCAATTTATTAAATCCATTCAGCCCAACAGCAACCAAAGCCCAATCGAATCAATTAATTCAAACTGCCTCTGAATCAACCAAAGCCCAAACTGCCTCTGAATCAATTAATTAAATTCCACAGGCCCAACACCCCAAGCCAATCGGTTTATGGTTTCTGTTTAATTACAGGCCCATCGGCCCAAGCCCCATTACCAATTTATTAAATCCATTCAGCCCAACAACAACCAAAGCCCAATCGAATCAATTAATTCAAACCCGATCCAACAACACAAACGGCCCATAACACTTGTATCAATTGCCAAACGGATCAAAACCTCAATACCAAGAACAAAATGAAGAAAATTGAAGAACACGAAGAACATCATCCGCTGCCAAAATCATACCCACATTGCCCAGAATTCCCAGATCCAAACTGAACCAAAAATCGACCTTGGGGGACTTCAGACCGGTCTCGGCCTTTCATCATCGGTCAATCCCATTTCCAAAAATGCCTCCAACCCAGTTTTGAAGATTCAAGGAGAATCAAACAAAGGGGGAAACAAAATGGAATTAAACTAAAACCAACATCAAATTCCATGATTCGGCTGCCAAACCACTTAAGTGCGGTAGCACAAGAACATTAAACCAACACCAAGCCCTCGGTAATCTTCATCGGGCATTTGAAGCTCTAACACCCCAAACCCCAAACTGAATCGAGACAGAACTAGAGGACACAACCACAATCAACAGACCCAACAATCCACAGCCCTTAACATCAGATTCGAACTCGAATCATCACATAAAACCAATCAACAACATCAGTTTCATCAAGATCCCCAAATCACAAAAAAAAAAATCTAGGGTTTGAAGAAATTTACCTTCGACCGAGAAGAATCAACTCCAAATCCAGCAATAATTGAACCAAGGGGATAAGAGGGTTGCTTATATATGCATAAGCCATCCACCCTTCCCTAAATCACGACAATCAACAATCCAAACGCGACATCACAGTCTCAAACCGCGACCTCAGTGGACAAAATCGCGACACCCACCATCGCACGGTTCCACTCGCGCGACCCAAAGCGCGACATCAAGACGGATGCCGAGAGAAAATCGCGACATTGCAACCAAGAAGAGCAAAACCGCGACCGTGCGAGGAAGAACAAAAAAAAATCGCGACCGGGGAAACAAAAAGAACACGACGTAGTGATCTATTTCTGATTCTAGCCTTCTCCACTCCTGATTTCAATTAATTGAAATCAGGAATTGCAAATTTGCAATTCAGTCCCCCTCAATTTTTCCTTTAATTCGATCGAGTCCCCAAACTTTCTGAATCTTTCAATTCTGCCCTAACTTTTCTGTTTTTCTGATTTTGACCCCAAAAGTTGTAAAAACCTTATTTTGGCCCCAAATCCTTTTAATGTTTCTTTTTTCCACCACAATAAATAAATAATAATATTTATTTATATTCCGAATTTCTGTACAGTAACACCGGGTGTTCCACAACAAGCCACTTGGCATGTTGGAATCCAATCAACAATGCCACGTCAGCACTTAAGATCATTAGTGACACTAATCCTCAAGGTGGACCAAATTGGCGGAGCTTAAGAAATATATGGTACTGATTGAACACAAACTATAGTTATTGTACCATTTGATAAATTCGGTTAAGATAGAGAATGTAATGCCCCAATTTTTCTATCCGGACACGTTATCGCCACACTTAACTTATCAAGGGAATCTATCCTAACCCCTAGTAAGCTCGGTGCTCAGACATTATCTTTACTATTAGAGTATACTGGATTTCAGGAGGAAGCAACGTTCCCTCTTATCACAACCATCGTACTAGAATAAAAATACATAATGCGATAAATTAAAATGCAGAAGTTATTATAGGCCAAGTGACAATAATGTAATGTCCCACACCGAGACTCGACTATTTAGTATAAGCTGATTCGAATAAATTTACATAAGGTTCGAGAGATAAAAGAAATAAAAATCCTACAACCAAATGAAGGGTTTGGACAAGATATCATTCAATAGTAAGGTTCTCTCGACCTCTCAAAAACCCACATGTAGTAACCCGTTCCCCTAGTCAATTTGTCAGAGGTACATCCTTGCGACCTTCAATCCTACCTAAGGTGCATCAAGAAGCATCATTAGTTCTGAGACTAAGTGAGGATAGCATACACAACTAGTTATGTAGTCCACACAATCGATGAAAATCAAGTCGATAATATATCCATAAATATTAACCTACTGATCCAACTTTAAAATTATGCAACAAGCATAAGTTATGAACAATGCTATGTAGCGTACAAATTTAAAACGAGATAAGCAACGCGCAGCTTAAAATCAATGCTTTTGAAATTTATGCAACAAGCAACACCCGGACTCCTTGTTGTATTGCTTAATGTTCAGAAGATTATGTGCCATACGTATTTATACTCGAAACTGCTAGCCAAGCCTATACACATATAGTTAATGACGGCCTCACACGCCAATCTGTGGCACAACTCAAGATATTATCATATTACATGCTCAATCGGCACAGCTAAGGTAATTCCCACTTAGCGTGCTCTACGAATCCGGAAAACCAAGCAAAATACAAGAGTGGAATGGATAGTCGGCAGGCTCCACTTAGCTCACCCAATTTATCCTTTAATTAATTAACTTTGACGAACCTCAGTCTAGTACAAATGGAATCACCGAACCAATATAACATAACAGAGGCAATCTCGATTAAGTTGAGAAGAAACTATTTATGTCGGTCCACACATATCAAAATTAACACGGGAACTTGTGAGTTCACATCTCTAAATTTAAGGTATATAAGTAAAAGACAGATTCAAGCACTTGGTGTACCAACGTAATGGCTGTTATCCTTTACCTCTATTATTCTTAAATTACCTAGAAACCCCATGTATGGAGAGTTAACCCAAATAAGTAGAAGAGGGTTACTTGGGAATTAAATTTCCTTGTAGTATTTAGGCTTAAGGTGATCAATTCAAAAGCAATCCGAAGGGTCTTCACTCTTAAATTTCACTTTACATAATTATATCTCTTAATACGATGCATTAATTAATTATTTCGGCGTCAATAATTTCATCTTGGTATTTGTCATAGCCCAATTCAGTACAAAGACATAAGAATTGTTGCCTGTTATTGATATAGACTTAATATCTTTCATGCGATACCATTTTCGTACAAGGGTTTATTATGCATATACTAGCAATAGCACATAATCACTTAATAAAATAATTGTAAAGCCCCGACAGAATCCAGAACCTCCGCGCGGATTCTAGGAGACGCGCGGTCGGCGCCGCGCTGTCCGCAAGGATCGCAGGCGGCGAAACAGGGCCTGTCGCGACCCTGCTTCTTCCCTGCGACTTTTGGCCTTCCATCTCCCTTCCCTAACTCTATTAAACCCGACCCCAGCCCCTTTTGCACCCCTCTTTTCATTTTTCTTGCTTCTTGAAGGCTTGGAGAGCTCCTTGAGGGTTATTGTGAGCTTGGGGTGTGTAGGAGTGGGAGAAAGTTTGGGATTCTTCGGTAGCAAGGTAAGGCTTTTATCCTCTTCCTCCATGCCTTGATTTTCGGTGGTGCTTGGGATTTTGGAATGATGTTAGTGGTGATGGTAATAGGAGAGTTGAGGCTTGAAGTTGGGATCAAGGGCTTGGGTGTGAGCTTGAGTTTTAGGAATCGACCTAGAGAACTTGGAGAAGGTAAGCTCTCATGTCCTTCGATTCTTCCTCCCTTGTTTGGATTTTGTTGAACCCCATTTAGGGTTGGTGGGTGGTTGGTGACTCTCTTTTCCTCCTTGAAGATTAGGAACTCGAAAGCTTGGAAGGCTTGTCGGGCGTCGTAGGAGCTTGAAAATACCAGAATCATCGTTCGATTAAGGCAAGGGATTTTACATTGAGTCTTAATTATGCATTTTTCCCCTCCCTAAGGATATGGATGTTCTTTTCCCAGACCCGACGAGATTCTATCTCGGGATCTGTCCCCGAAAACCGCGGGTTAGGACCGCACCTGGCATGGCGCGGCCCTCTCTGGACCATGCGCGGTCCAAGGAGGCGCTGTCCTCAGACCGCGGGACGGGCAACGGGCCCATCGTGAGTTACTTCATCTTTTCCATGTTTTCCTTGCTTGATTTGAGATATTGAACCCTAAGATGACACTTTAGGGTTAATTTCCGAGGCTTGAATATTGACATAGTGATCTCACGTCTTGAATTGCATGTGTTGAAATTTGATTTAGGCTTGTGAAATAATGGCTCGAATTTGTTGAACGTAAACCTAGGGGTTGTTGAATCATGATGATGACCTAGGAGAACTTGAGGATCATTTCAGAACTATTGATGCTTGCATTATGAGGCCTTCTAAGGACTTGATTGAATCTAGCCTAAGATTGTTGAATATGGTTCATTAGTTGTTGAAACTTGGATATCATATGTTGCCTTTGCATGTGGTTATGACATTGGAAATCTTGTAGGCTAGACGTTCAATGCATGCGAACCTAGACGTAGGTTGCTTGAATGACATCACGAGCCGGTATGTGGCTATGACAAGCCTCGATGTGTTTTGATTGCATGATCATTGACATTTTGGGACTTGGCGGTAAAGTCTTGTCCACGCATCTCACTTGCATTATGCTGGTAAAGGCACTCCTCTTATTGTGCCGGTAAAGGCACCCTTCTCATTGTGCCGGTAAAGGCACCACCTATACTATGTCGGTAAAGGCATCAGGCCCTTTATGCCGGTAAAGGCAGGGGCTCATAGGTAAGCGCTGGCCTAGACATTCTTCTTGCATATGCATAAATCGTAGATAGGTGTATGTTAGGCCATGCATCATATGCATTCGTGTATGCTCGTGGTTGAAGCACCAGTATGGGACGGTGTGGTGATTTATTTATTCATTTATTTACTCATCTATTCATGTATCGTTTATTTGTTACCTCGTCTTCCCCACTCATGTATTCCCTTGCTCAGTACGATATACTGACTCCTTACTTTTTCTTATAGATCCTCCTAGAGGCGCAGCGGCATGATGGGGGTTGGGTTTTATAGCGAACTGCATCTTAGCTGGTGTAGTATGCTTCTTATTGCGTTGCATGTTATTTCATGTACTGTGTTTCACTCTGTTTTAGCTTGTAGCCATACTTTTGCTTTTGGTCTCTGGCTTGTCGTAAACAGGGCGGTTGCACGGATATGCTTTTTGAACTCTTGTTTGCTTTATTGAACTTGTTGTTCGGTTTTATTTCGAATGCATGGAATATTCTAATTAAAGGATATAACCTTTCGTGTTGTTGTGTTTACCCGGCCTTGTATTAGGGCGTCTAGGCTAACTGGCCACTAGTCTAGGCAAACTAATATGGCAGTAGCGCGTCAAAAAGATTTTGAATTTTTGATGCGTTACAAAGTGGTATCAGAGCATGTGCGCTCTATGTGCCAATAAAACTGGTTAGAGATAGGTGGTAAGAGTGTGCGGGGGTTGCATATAGCCTAGGTTATTGCATTATTATCGTATTCATTGTTTTTCTAGACTATGCAACCCACAGTGTTGAACCACAGAAGGATGATTCCGTGGTGGAACCCGTGGGAACTCCAATGAGATATTGTTGTGGTATGGTTTTCATTGTTGTGCCTTATATTGAACTAACCGTAGGGAGCTGTACTGGCCCACTAACTTCGCCTTAATTCAAGATGCCTCCTCGACGTGCAGTTGGGACAGGCTGGCGGGGTAGGCCTCGGAGGAACCCCGGACCTCCTGTGGGCGATTGCGTGGGGGTATGGTTTTCATTGATGTGCCTTATATTGAACTAACCGTAGAGAGCTGTACTGGCCCACTAACTTCGCCTTAATTCAAGATGCCTCCTCGACGTGCAGTTGGGACAGGCTGGCGGGGTAGGCCCCGGAGGAACCCCGAACCTCCTGTGGGCGATTGCGTGGGGGAAAATAGTGATGAGGTGGTACAGGATAGCCTTGAGGTTGAGCAGTCGCAGCAGGGTGCTCCCCAGGGGCAGAGGGCACCCCTAGCAGGGCAAATGCCTGGAGGACAGCAGTCGGGAACTGTACCGGCATTCGACCCCACCGTCTTCATGCAGTAGATGGTGATGGCTTTCCAGGTTTTGCAGAATATGTAGGGCTCCCCGGCTCCGAAAGCAGCCGCACCAGTACAACCAGTTCAGCACACGTCGACTACCTGGAGTTAGCCACAGGCCATTGACCACCGACGTTTGCAGGGGGAGCTGACCCATTGGTGTTCGACGACTGGGTCTATCAGCTGACTAGGATTTTCCAGCACGTCGGGTGCCCAGAGGACCGTAGGGTGTTGGTCGCCTCTCATTTTCTAGTTGGAGCCGTGTTGCAGTGGTGGCGGGCTAGTGAGACGACGTTGATGGTGAGACTGGGTTTTGGGTGGACGCAGTTCAGAGACGCACTGAGGTCCCACTTCTTTACGCCGCAGATGATGACGCCAAGAGGAGCGAGTTCCTGAGTTTGGTGCAGTCCGATGATATGAATGTGACAGCCTACCACTAGAAGTTCATTGAGTTGATGAGGGTTGCACCGGAGCTAGTCCTCTCGGAGACAGATCAAGTTCAACGATTTTTTTACGGCCTGAAGGCCGAGACCCGCACTAAACTTGGGGTCATCGAGCAGGTTTCGCTTTCCTCGGCATATGATCAGGCCCTGTTTGTAGAGAGGGGTAGAGCGGACGAGCATCGAGTGTGGTAGAGTCGGAAGAGAGAGCGTGAGACCTGTCAGTCGAGAGAACATCGGGACGGAGCACGCCAGTGTTTTGGTGGGGCCTGAGCTGATGGAGCTATAGGGCAAGGAAGTGGATAGGTTGGAGGGCGCAATCGAGGTGAAGTGAGACCGCCTCGTGCTTCTGCACGGGGGGGACCCACAACAGCGAGTGTGTTGGACTTTACAGGAGGTGGGCCACCTCAAGAGGGATTGCCTACGAGGTCAGCAGGGTGGACAGCCACAGCGACCTGTGGCGACGACAGCAGAGCGGGGTAGATAGGGTCAGGCGGGGCGCAGGGGCCGCCTAAACTTGATTGAGCGAGTAGATGTCGAGAGTTGTGATGATGTCCTTGCGGGTACGATTTAAGTTGCTTTCTTTTCCCTTATCGCGCTTGATTATTCATTTCGTACTCCTTCGAGAACTAGGGTTATTACCGTTACTGTCAATGCCTTAGAATTTATCCTCGTTGCTACTCATCCTGCGTTTGCCTTATTCGCTTCTGGAGCTTCCTGCTCCTTCGTTGCCTTGGATTTCGTGCGCAAGCACGGTTTAGGACCCTTGGTGCCTCATAGGTTGCCGATCTCCTCGCCATCGGGGGAGATTCTGGAGTGCGAGCAGTTGTTGCCTGAGGCCCTGTTGTCGATCATGGGCCGATCTTGTGGTTTCCGATTTGGCGGAGTTCGACGTGATTATTGGCATGAATTGGCTGGCACATCATCATGTCCGGCTTGATTGTGGTATCCCACGAATTTCGTTCCGTGACTCACACAGTACTTACGTTTTCCCAGATATGCTTTTGGAATAGGGCGGTTGCCCGGATATGCTTTTGGAAATCTTGTTTGCTTTATTGAACTTATTGTTCGGTTTTATTTTAGATGCATGGAAGATTCTAATTAAAGGATATAACCTTTCTTGTTGTTGTGTTTACCCGGCCTTGTATTAGGGCATCTAGGCTAACTGACCACTAGTTTAGGCAAACTAATACTGCAGTAGCGCGCCAAAAAGGTTTTGATTTTTTGAGGCGTTACAATAATCACACTTCACGAGATCATTCAAAACGAATTTAAATATCCGAAATTTAAAGAATTGAAGTTTAAATATTTAATTTAAATAAAGAAGTAAGAGTTTGCAAATAATCAAAATAATTTAATGACATGCAGAATTTAAATTAACATGATTGAATGAAAATCGGTACTTTAATTATTAAGTGGGTGTAACGCCCCGATTTCCTTAAACCGGACACGTCACCGCCACACCTAACTTACCATAGAATCTAACTTAAATCCCACAATAAGCTCGGTGCTCAGGCTCTATATTTTCTCATCCTATCAGAGTACGCCGGATTTCAGGAAACTTGGTACCCTCTGATCACAGCCATCATACAAGGGAAAGAATACAAAGTGCGGAAATCCAATAAAAAGAAATAAAAGTTATTACAAGCTAAGTGTCAAAAGATGTCCCACACCAGGAATCGGCTACTTATACAAGCCGATACGAATAACTACATAAGTTGCACGAAAGAAAAGAAAAGTCTTCAATTCAATCAACACCTGCAACCAAAAGATGTTAGGACGAGGCATTAAACAAAAGTCCTCTCGCCCTCACAAAACCCATCGAGTATAAGTCGATCCCCTATTTCACTTAGCCGGAGGTTCATCCCCGCGGCGTTCAGTCCCACCTGAGATGCAAACACTAGCATCATTAGTCGTAAGACTGAGTATGGAAGCAAACACACTATAGGTTAAGCAATCCACACAAACATGAGACAACAGGGAGAATATATCCATACATATCAGCCCCGTGTCTATTTAAAATCTATGCATCAGGCATTAATTTAAAACAATGCGATGCAATGCAACAGTTCTCAAAGTGTAAGTTATGAGCAGTTTAAAAACATGACTTTAAAGTTATGCAACAAACAAGACCCAGGCCTTGTGCTGAGGTATCCGGGTGCTATACTCATCTTTACTTGGAACTGCTAGCCAAGCCCTACACGTATAGTTAAATGCTCACCTCCATACGCGACTACTCACGGCCTATCTTAGGACATTATCATATCGCCTGCTCAAAGTGGCTACATCTCAGATAACCCCCACTTAGCAGGCTCCACGAATACGAGAGTACAAGCATTAATTAAAAGAGCGGAATAATTTCTATCTCGGCGAACCAAGGTCCAATGCAGATGGAATCACCCAATCGAAAAACAGGACAGTGGCAGCATTGACAGATTTAATTTATGAAAGGGAATTATCTTTTAGTATAGTTCTCGCCCTTCACATTTAAAGCAAAGGTGACAGTTTTCCCCGTTCGATGCACTCCGAGTCGGCTGATTGCCTTTACTTTACTATTCTTAAATTACCGGCAAACCTCACGTAAGGGGAGCTACCCCCGTTGAGTAGAACAGGATGAACTGAGAAGCATTTATGTCTCAGTATTTTAAGCTTAAGGCGATCAACCCAAAGGCATTAGTTGATCCACTCTTAATTCCACTTTACGTTTTTACATCATTTTAAAGGGATGCGTTAACATACTTTAATCGTCATTATATTTTCTTGTTATTCGCCAATCCAACATGATACAAGCATATTTAAAAATCACTTGCTCGATATTTGGGAGGCTTAGTGTTTTGCATGCAATACTGTATTCAGATAACAGTCTTATGCATATGCCAGACAAAACACATAATCAAACAATCAAAATTAAGGAATTAAATCAAATAATTCCACAACATAGCATAATAATAATTTCAAGGGAATAAATTAAAATAAATTGCATAATTTAAATTATGACATGCAATTTAATTTAAATTTACCCGATCGAATAAAAATCGGTACTTTAATAATTTAGTTGAGACTTATGGATACCCAATGTATGCTTACATACCTTAATCAACAGTCTTCACTTAAAACAGCAAACACTCTTCCTGGTGGATGCTATCAAACGGGTTCCCTACAAGGAAAGGAAACCTAATTAATTATCCTTCATTTTCGTCTTTGAAAGACTTAGACAATTTTAAAAATTGTCTAGGATAATTAAATTAAAATCAAGACAATTTTAATTAGGTCAATATCTTAAATTTCTCCAATTAATCTAATTGTCTTAATTTATCTTAAATTCCAAAATCTGAAATCGACCTCAAGTCATTGTGCCAAAACCAAAATTCCATTTCTTTATTTCTTACAAACCCTATTTTCCAAATTAGGGTCTTTAAATCTCAAGAACCCAAATTCTAGTCCAACACCCAAAATTGATCATTCGGCAGTCGGATAACTCAAAAACAACATTTCCTTTAATTTCCTTAAATTCCCTTAAGTCCAAAAATTCATCCAACCTTACTGGTTACTGTTCACGTGAATAGTACCCATCCAAAAATTTGTCCAAATCCAAATTCTGTTCCGATAGAAGGAATTACCTTAAGACGAGAAGTATGGATCTACCGTTATTTTTCTCAAACTCCTTAATTTAATTGGACAAGATTAGACCAAAAAATTTGAACTGTGAAGATGAAAATGAACTTGAGAGTATTTTGTAATCTTGAAGATGATAGAAATGAATAAGTGATGAAGAAAAAGTCCAAGTCTTGATTTAATAGGCATGCAGTGTACTTGGATTGCCTTTTTAATCAACTTGATAAATTAAAAATTCACCAAGACCACCAAGTCGTGAATTTTAATTCTCCATGTCGTATATTTTAGCTTTTCCAAGCTGATTGTCGCATATTTTAATGCAAAGGTCGTAGACTTTAGTTTCCGGCCCAAAATGTCGCACCTTTTAATTTCTAGAAAATTGTGTGTTCCGAGTTTTGAGCTGAAATTTTACCACAACCTTCCTTAGACTATCTCAAGCCTTGTGTTAAAAAATGTCGTAAATTGGATGAATAAAACCCCGATTGTCGTAAGTTTAAGAAATTGTCGCAGGTTCTGAGTCATGGTCGTATGTTTTAGTTTTCTTCCTCTTAAAACATGCGACTTTCCTCTTTAATTTCTGATTTTCTTTTTCCTTTTTCTTTTTATTTTTCCTTTTCCATTTACAGCCCTTTTTTATTAAGTGTCGCCTCCCTGATTTCTGTCTGTCGCCTCTGATTACTATCTGTCGCCACACTTTTACTATCTATCGCCTTTGACTGCTATTATTTATATTTTCCAAATATAATTAATTTCCGGACCATTTTCTCACGTGATAATTTAATTAATTCACCTTCTCGAATTTAATTATTTTATCACACCAGATGAATTTCTCTATCAGTCTGTTATCTGTTGCCTGTCTGTCGGAATCTTATTTTCTGCTCTGTTCCATTTCTCTTTTTATTTTTCGCACTTCTTAAATTAATTATTTTTCATAATTAATTCGCGAAATTTTTTTACTGATTTTCTGAGATCTTTTTAATTAATCTGGCTTATTCCAAATTAATTATCTCCTGTAATACCGGGTATTACAGTGGGTCTTATGGTTGCGCGAGTATAAGTTTCCTTACCTTAATCAATAATCTTGATTTGAAGAAGAAAAATAAATTCGTATGTCGCGATAATAGCTACCAGGGACAAAAGAACCTACAAGCCAAAAATGTCTAATTAATTATCCGAACCAAATAGACATTAAGATTTAGACAAATAAAAGCCCCAACTTAAATTTAAGTCTATCAATTAAATTCAAGTCCAAAATCCTAAGTAATGCCCAAAAGTTTAAGTCTCAGAACAGAGGTTTGAAGTTAAAATTAACTTATTCAAAGTTAATGTCTGAATCTCGAGGGACTCGAATATTGATTCTCGGGGAACTTGAAATTTAATTCTCTGCAAGAAATTTTTTAACTCTAACTCCCATACCTTAACTTAATTCCATTCAGAATCAATTCCAAAACCAAATCCAACTCAAACTCATACTCGAATTTAAAACATAGATGACACTAGAATATCTCTTCATACTCGAATATTAATATTCGAATGACTAACTTTAACTTCCTTCTTGGAAAAAGAAAGTCCCAACTCCACATCAAACTCAAACTCAAACTCAAACTTTGATACTCGAATATCAATATCCAACTCGAAGTTAATACTTGAACTTCAATCTCAAACTCGAATATTAATTCTGAATCAATTCTGGATCAATTTGCGTTAAGTTCAAATTCAATTGCAAAGGTGGCGTACACTGTTTGTCTTATTCATGCAAACCCACATTCCTTGTTCAACTGAAACTCATCCAACATTCATCCATTTCATACTCAGATTCCAAATTTGATCCTTTTAAAAATCATTTCAAGCGAAATATGATTTTTCCAACTCATTGAAACCTTATTTCCTTATTTCCATTAAATCCAAAAAATACCCCCATGGTATTTTATTTTAGTTGCTATGAACAGTACCATGATATTCAAAAATCCAAAATCAACCAAAATGAAAATGGAACCGATGAAAATGCTCACCTTTACAAGGAGAAAAGGAATCTGAGCTTGGATCATTTTTTTTTTTGTTTTCCTTAGTGAAAATTGGCAACCAACTTGAAGGACTTTAGTGTAACATCCCGAGTTACAGTCAGACTTTTCTGGTGTCAGAAAATGTGTAAAAAATTTTCGCGAAATTAATTATTGGGAATAATTAATTTCAAAGGATGCGAATAAATTAAATTGGGCTAATGGAACGGAATGAGTGGGCTTGGGAAGTCTCACGGCCCAATTAAGGAATGGACAAGTCTAAAATTCAACAAGTGGAGGCGACACTTGGAGATTTCAGAATTTGAACTTGAACAGATTGGGACACTTGATTAATTGGAATTAATCAAGAGTAAGGAAATCAAGGAGGGTAAAATTGATTAAAGGAATTAATCAATTGCAAGGAATGGCTACAGAATTTTTATGGGTAATAATTCTGGCAGAATTGATAATTGATCATTTCGATGATTAAATTATCAAAGATGGAATGGCATTGAGCAGATTCAGTTTGATCGGAGTCAAATTGGATCAAAGACAGAAGGGAATTCTGGCAGAAGAAGGAAACGGCAGATTCTTCGTACAAGACAGGAAATCCGCTCATTTGTCCGCACAAAATGAGCGGATAAAGGGAAATGAGCGGACATGAGCAGAAATGCGCGGACATTTTCAGAAATGAGCGAAATAGCAGAAAATCAGAAATGGCAAAATAATCCGCACAAGGCAGGAAATCCGCACATTTATCTGCTGATTTATTCGCACAAAATGAGCGGATAAATGGAAATGAGCGGAAATAAGCGGATTTGTAGCACGACGTAATGAGCGGAGGTACTGTTCATTGCATGGGCAGAAAATGTGCGGACAAACATTATTCTTGCATCAATTGGGCAATTAGACAAGCATGGATTACTTTGTCTATAAAAGGGAGACTTGATCAGATTAGTGGGCACTCTCACTTCATCTTCTCCAAATCACTTTCTACCATTTCTCTCCCAAAAGCTCAAGAACAGCAGATTCTTGAATCTGCTCGTTCCTCACGATATCTTGCTCGGATTTTCGATTGGATTACGGATTTGGGATCCCTAAGACTTGGTAAGTCTTTCTATCCGAACAAATTCAACATGCAAAGATTTTGCATTTTCGATTTATGAACAGCCGTGCGTATTCTTCCAGTTTCAGTCGGCCTAGGATTTTGGGCACGGGATTGCTCGCCGCTTCAGACTTTACTTGACTTGGGTAAGGATTTCTCATCTGGACTTCTTCATTTCGGTCATGGAAATTTTGAGAATCTGAAATGTTAAAGAACAGCTACTGCCGATTTTGATTTCCGAAATGTAAGGAACATGGGTGTGCTCATTTTACTGAAACAGAATGGAATTTGGTCATGGGTTTTGAAATTTGAAATTAATAGACAGTGGATTGTTGGAATTAATTTCAGTTTGATAGATTGAATGGGTTTGCTCATTTTTTTTCCTGGGATTGGAAACGCTCATTTTTGGCAAAAATGAGCAGAATCAGCGGATTGTTCAGTTGGACATCCTAATTAATTTCAAATGGAATTTGTAAATTAATTAGACATGGTGAATGAATCGGACAGATTCTAAATTATGGATATGGACATAATTTCAGTTAAGACAGTGGCTGCCGATTTTGGTTCAGATTTGGACTTAATGGATTTTGGAGTTCTTCATGTTCTTGGCCATCTTCAAGTGTTCTTGAAATAATATCCATTTGATCTTCATAAACAGAAATTGGAAGGTTGAGTGTGTTTTGGATTTAACACAATGATTACAACCTAGAAATCTGGAAAATCATCATTGAGTCCACTTATTCAAGAAACTAATATTTTAATTGGATATATTAAAATATTAATTTAGCGGATGATGATGTCACAGTGGGTCCCGCACGGATTTAAAGGCTGGAAATTTGGCTAAGGCATGGAATGGATTGAATTAAATTAAATTTGGAGAAGCCAAATCAATTTAATTAAGGACTTGGACAATTAAATTAAATTGGGAGAAATTTAATTAATTTGTCTTACGGATAAATTAATTACCCGGGGTAATTAATTTAATATTATTGCAATCTACAGATTGTCAGATTATCGGCTGCGAGCGGACTCGACAGTTACCGATTTAAAGGAAGAATTAGAAGATTGTTGATACCGGGTACGGACTACACTGGGCAACCATAAGACCCAAACTTGGCATAGGACCTTAGGGGTCTAAGTCTAGGATTTTATTTACGTGCGTATTTAAT
>MAYD01378089.1:0-19558 GCA_001909325.1 Ruellia speciosa
GTTACAAAATTTTGGGGGTCAAAATGAAAGAAAATAAAACTTTTTAGTGACAAAAAGGACCAAAACTACTATAAATTATGAACATACAGGACTAAAATTGCTACTCAAGAATATAAAGGACTGAAATCCGAAATACAATAAGTTATAGGACTAATCTTAGTATCTTACATTTAATCCCAAAATATTATAAAGTCATACATAAAGTTTACTTTGTATTTGGTCTCATGCAATGGTTTTAGGTGCATCCAGAGAATTTTCTCTGGATTTACATTTTCTTCTTCGGGCTAGTATGTATCATTCCTTTCTGTTGATAGCTAATGCTGGAGGCCACTGCTTGCTGGGTAAAATTCCAATGGAGTTGCTTCAATTATCATGGGAGAAGTCTTTGAACTTGAGTAGTGGGGAGAGGGCTGAGATGCTGTCAACTGTTGACCTGCATTCCTGTTTCCTGAAGGTAATGTAGTGAACAATGATTCTTGCTTATATACGTGTTGTTTTTGTTGTTCACCCATGATTTATATATAATAAATTTTGCAACATTCTCTTAATAGAAGAATGGATACAGGGTTACTGCTTTTTGCCATTCTTGCATCCGTGGAGGATGTCTCTGTTTGCTGTGTAATTGATGCACCTTTATTTTTAAGATACCCTTTGTCCTTTTGGATGCCCGAAAGTAGGGCTCTATTTTGTGGTGCCACAGTGAGAAGCGTGAATAGTCTACCCAATGCCATCTTCCATGCAAGTCACAGCTTGCCTTTGGGAGAGGAATCACTTGTATTTTCAAACTAAGAAGCAAAGACAAAATAAGAAACCCTTACTCTTGGCTAAGCATTTGTTCAGTTAGAGTATTAGGGCCTTTAATTATTCAAGGGTCAATTTGATGAAACTAATTTATGGAATAATCTTATTAAAGTAGGACAACCAATTATGCTATTCTCTTTTCCGTTAGCGGGTTTGAATTTCTTTACTGATTCTTTGACAAACTTATTTGGGCATAGTAAATGACTCTCTTATGGCGTGGGTGTGATATAGAATGTACATCCAAATTAAGCAAGGACTCCCTGCTTGAATGATTTACAAAGCAACATTGCTCATACTGGAGCCTGGGAAGTTGTCTTTTTGAAGATTTGATGATCCAAAAACTTAAAGCTATCCAATTGGAGTTATTCATTAGCAAGTCCTATCACCCAAAGCAGACTTACCCTTGTTGTCATTCTAATCTAATAGTGAGTGCCCCCCTGAGTTTGCCATAGTATGTGCTTATTTTTCTTTAGTAAATGTTGAACGTGTCCCCCTGAATTTGGCATGGCACATGCTTATTTTTCTTTAGTAAATGCTGAATGTGTTGAAATAAACACTTAATTTACTTGGAACTATTGTTGGACTTGGGCATAGTAGTCATTGGCGCATGGTGCGCCATGGCGCATGGCGTGGCGTGCGCTATAAGAATTTATGGCGCACTTATGTAAAAAATCATAAAAAAATTATATATATGTAGAAAAATTATATTCATTCGAGTTACGCCTCCCTTTTTTACCACATCACAAAAGTTGCACTTCAAATCGTTTATATGTTTGGGATTTACCATGGTGCAATATTCCAAGCAATGTCCTTTTTCTTACACTGTCACAAATAAATCATATATATGTATAATAAATGGGTGGAAAACTAGAAATATGAAATTAAAAAAAAGAAGAAGGCAGTAAGCGGCTAAGCAGCAGCAGCCGACAGACAGACTCACAGACCTGGCAGCAGAGTTGACCGGCCTTCGGCAAGCGGCTGTGTGCGGCAGACAGGCAGAGTGAAGTGTGAACAGAAGAGGCAATGAGGCAGCGGGAATTGGGGTTTTAGGGTTTGTAAGAGAGGGACAAAATGGGTTTTGAAAATAAATAAAAGACAGAAAATGGTTGAAAACAGCTCTTAAAAAGGTAAAGCAAAAACGAGAAAGAAAATGTCTGAAAGCAGCTCCTCTGCCATGGTGCATATGGCGCGCCATGGGCCATTTGAAATGTTGCTGTTGCACGCTTCTATGGCGCGCCATGGAAAAGGTCTGCGGCCACGTCTTCAGGTATGGTGCTGGACCTGCGCCATTGACTACTATGGACTTGGGGTAATTATAGTTAAATTATTGGGCTTGGTTGGATGCATTACATAATTTTGTTTAAAACATCAAATCAAATATTTATTGTTTCTATTATTTTTTCTCTTACACACTATTTTTTCAAAAAACCAAATCAAAAACATCCCCAAAAATCAACCCAAACATCCTGTTTATATTTTGGACATAGTTAAAAAGGCTAGAAGTCTTATATTGTGAATAAGACGCAGTATTAGATTGTATTATTAAATAGAGGGTAATGATTAAGTTATTATTAAATTATATAATTTTTACATTAGTTTAAGGTGGAAAAAATTATATTGAAAAAGTTGTGTGCATATAAAAGTGTGTATTCTTGGGGAAAATGTTTGGTAAAATTGCAACCAAACAGCCCCATTGCTTTTTAGAATCTATTAAGGCTTTATAGATATATTACTCATTGCTGCAATTATGTGTTACTTCAATGAGGCATGCAGGATGGCTCCAGGAAGGCTGGAACCCACATGCCATGGCCATGGTGTGCCATGCCAGTACCCTCTCAGATAATTACGTAATGACACATCTTAATAACTAAGGACAATATTGTGTCATAGCAGGCAATTGTCTTTTTTCTCCCCTTCTGTTTCCCAAATATGATGCATTGAAGTTGTATTTAAATGTTGTGGCCAGCCTTTTATAAAGCCTAGAAGTTTTCTTGTGACTTAAAGCCCAAAAATTGTTAATTCATTCTTTTGATTAGTTTTGCGGGGATATCATCATATTGCTAGTTTAATTTAATTATTGCCCACTTAACTTTTTCTCTTCTGTTGTTTTCTGTATCAACAAGCTCCAAGACAAGCCAAAGCTTTAATAATACAGTTGATTGAACCATCTGCAATAAACACTACATGTTTGGTTCATCAGCTAAAATTTTGTGTATAATGCATCTAGATCAATCTTTTGAGCCTAACCCAGAGTTTTTTGCTTTGCTTAGTTTTACTGGGCATTTCTTTAGATAATTTGATAATTTTCACCTTAGATGTTGAAATCATTTCATATTACTTTCTGTTATGAGGTAGTTTGTTTTATGCAGACGAGCTGTTTTGGAGAGGACAAATGTTTTTCATTCCATACTCCTCATGCTGGAGCTATGGTACATTCCCCCTCTGAGTATAAGATTTGCTTGTTTTTCCGAGTGACTCTGTTGGGGCTTTGTTTTGTTTCTCTATTTAATTGTTTGCTCTTTGCTTTTCTTCTTTACTGAAGGCTATTCTTGAGCAACTGCAAGTCTGCATTGTAGCAGAAGAAACCGGGGCAAAGGAGAGATCTCCTTATGATTCATTCTCATATAGAGGCATTCCTCCTTCTGTTTTGCCTCAGATTGTAAGGTGACTCCGTACAGCTTTATTCTCCATTTCCCCTTTCTCGTACTAGTAAACACACGTGTTCAACATTCACTGCCCCCATTGTGTATTGAAGCAATGACTGTATTTTGTCAAAATGATTTTGGCACTGCAGAATCATTCATCTTCTCAGCTGGTCCATGTAATTGGGATTCAATTCTCAATAAAGTGCTCCATCTGAATTCAATGCAATCACATCTTACCACGTTTTTACCTCAGTGCTTTAGTGAGACATATCTTCATTGTTTTATTAATTTGTGTTGTCTAGGTTGAGGACGGGTAATGTTGTTTTCAACTACAAATACTACCATAACCGGCTTCAAAGGACTGAAGGTACTCTCGTTAATAATCAAATATACGGGCAATAGTTTGCCCTTCCGTTTTCAGGTTTAGTGAATGCTATTGCCTCTGGTTTGTTATTACATCTGCATGCTGTGCACTCTATTTTCTGAGGAAGCAAACACATTTTTCCAATATGATCAATTAAGACCCTTGACGGTTGGCTTCAACCCTGAGATAGAGAACCTCATTGAACAAACCGTACAGTGAAAGATTCTAAGTCACCTCTCATTTCAACATAATACTCGTGGAAGATTTCCTGTTGCTAGGGCCAGTTTAATAACACATGATTTAATGTAATTGATTGAACACTTAAACCAGTTTGATAACAATGCATGCAATAACTTGATTAATTAAGTTTGAATTGTATGAATAAAAAATGGACCTTGTAATTTAGTGGCATGATTTTTTTTTTTTTTTTTTCCATTTTGTCAAAACTATCATCAAATATAAATTTTATTTCAACCATCACTTTACTATTGGACAATTTAAATTCAATCATTATTAATTCTTACTCTAGATTTAGACCTCCTTAGTTTTATCAAACACCACCTAGAAGAGAATGCTAAGATGTTTGTCACCTAAGAAGATCTTTTCCTCTTTTCCAAACGTTGCAAGCGATTTCTATCATTGACAACTCCCATATTTTCATGTCCTGTTTGAGTGGTAACATTTACCTTGCACGTCTATACAAAACAATATGGAATGGAGGAATGGACTGGGCTTATATTCATTCCTCCATGATTAAATTTTGAAATATTGAAAAGGTCCATGATAACTTTCTGTTAGTGGCATTATGCAGTGATGCTCAAAAGTCAAAACATCATGGTATAATGTTTAAAACCAGGGGTTTGACGAAAGGAGTCCTTATAAATTCTGCAACTGGTTGAATTGCTTAGTTTTAGATATGTTTCACTACATCCTGGACTTGGAGGGTGAAATGTTAGTCAGATGAAGGTGGGCATCATATACAAACAACCTTGGTACGGAAAATGGTGGATGTTTTAAAAAACAAGTTTCTTTGATAATTATTGATCGGTAAGCTTGAAGGCTGTGAGCTGGGTTGCATAGACGAAGGTGGACATGACATGTTATATCTCAAGAAACTTGCTGCTAGCTCCTAGTATATTTAAATTGAATTCTTGTCAGTGATTTGTAAGTTATAAGTACAACTAGACTCAATGACTGTGTTTGGATTTATGTTTGTCTTGTTTGGTGGAAAAGTTTGGGGAATTTGTTCAGGGCAACATTAAAATAGAAGATCATGTTTGGTAGTCATCCAAAAAATTTTGGTCAAAATGTTTTTAGTTTAGGCTTCTTCCTTGGAAATCGTGAAAGTTGACTATAATGTTTCGAAGTGTTTGCCCCAATTTTTTTTTTTGTGAGTGTATGTCAATGTTTTTGCTAGACAAATTTGGGATTTTTTTTTCCTCTTCAAATACATCTATAAGGTGGGTCAGAAACATTCTCTTCTTCATCTCTTAATACACTCTAACCTTCCCCAAGGTGGGAAACATTAGCTGTGATAGAAATGTTGCTGTTCCTGCTTATTTTGTTATAGTTTGTGATTTTCAAATTTTACATGTAAGCATACCTTAAAGCTTCAGATGTCCTGTTACTTCGAAAAAGGTTTGACTTTTAGTATGTTATGAACAGGAACCGGTGGTGCTTCAATTTTCAGTTATATCCAAATAGTTGTAGGACTCTTTAGAGTTACAGCATACTATCATGGATGTTAGTTTTGTTCTGGATAATCTTTGGCCTGATGAGTGTGATAGCATCATCTGGGTTTTCTCGGTATCTAGAAGTATAAGTAACAAAAAGCTGTAATAATCATGTATTCATGTTTTACCATTATGTAAGTTTCAGTTGTGTTAGCTAGCATGATCTTAATTTTATAGTACCTTTCTGCAAGCTTTGCACTTCATCGTCTCTTTTTACTGGCAAATTCTAAAAGTGTGATTTTATATATGTAATGTAGTGACAGAAGATTTTACCTGCCCCTTTTGTTTGGTTAAGTGTGGAAGCTTCAAGGTATCATCCAGTTTGCTGTTTTTTTATGTCCCAAAGTTCTTTGGACTATGACCTTGATACCTGTATTTTGACTTTAACAGGGCCTGAGATGTCATTTACCTTCATTTCATGACCTCTTCAACTTCGAATTCTGGGTCAGCAAACTCTATCTATTTGAAATGAGTTACCATTTACTAATTGAGTGACTAATCTAATTCCTAATGCCGTTATTTAGGTAACTGAAGAAATTCAAGCTGTGAATGTTTCTGTCAAGACTGATACATGGAGATCTGACGTGAGTACATTAGTTATACAAGCTGGAGTAGGTGGTGGATAGGAGTAAACTGCATCCTGCCTCTTTGTTGTGAAAGTTATTTATGATCGTACCCATGAGAATCTCTTATTTCAATGATGAACTATATTAGTGCTGTCCTATGCAATTATATGTGCACTTGGTAAAACTGAAAACAGCAGTGTTTAGTGATGACTGATGTATGGATATATAGATTTGATTAGATATTGATGCTGTAAAAATAACTATGCATGTAGTTTCATGATTTTCTTTAATTGCAGTTGTAACTTGTCCAACTTTTCCACTTGATTTGTGCAGATTGTTGCAGCTGGTGTTGATCCTAAGCAACAGACGTTTTTCTTTTGGTATGCTTATTATCTCAAATTTTTTGTTTTATTTTGATATGTAAGAAGTTTGACTATGCCTATTTGAATATTGTATCTTTAATTCTATGCAATAATTGGGCTGCAACACAGTTCAAAAGCAGGAAGGCATAGAAGACGGAAGAGCCTAGTTAAAAGTTCAAAGCATGTGCATCCCCTTGTATTTGATTCTGAATTACCGGAATCTCTTAATGAGCTTAGAGAGAAGACTGATGGTAAGTTATAATTGTGCATGCTTATTTTCCCTCATGGCTTTAATTCATTTAGGCACATTTTGATAAAACAACTTATGATATTCGTTACTTAAACTCTTAAAGGTTGCCTATGAGCCTAGCCTGGATAAGTTCTTTTTGTTTTGTTCTGTTTTTGCTACACTTTCAGCTTTCTGGAAGCCTAGTGTGAAGTATTTAATCCAACTTCTTTAATTGTGAATGAAATATCTCCAGTTTTCTTAAATTACATCTCCTAAGCACTGTTGTTTGGTGCTAAATCAACAGCATGTACATATACAAGAGCATGTTTAGAACCCAAAGCATCCCATCAACATCTAAGTTAGGTGCTTGAAGAGATAATAGAGGCTGTATTCATACATTGTGCTTTATGAAATTTTTGTTAAAAACCCAAGTTTATCTGTCATTTCACAAGAAAAGACAAAAGGGATTTCTCTCATTCAATTTTCTCCTATAACAAAACTATACCTTTTCAAAATTGTGCTATTTCCTTTTTCTTTGCCTATATACATATTCTAAACTCTGTCAAAACATAACACATAGTAGTAATGTGTTATTTATTCCTTTCCAGAAAATAATCATTACAAACAATAGCCGTTACTTTACTTTTCATTGTTAAATGTATTTCATCCTCATTATTCTATCGAAAGCACAAATATAAGAAAAAGACTTCAATTTTGATGTCTTAGATTCTTTGCATTGGTTTTTTATGCATGTGAAGGTAAAAATGTTTGAAAATGAATTCCCCACCCCCTTTTGCAGTTGTAGTCAAAGTTGAATTTGTTGGCATTTTGTGTGTTTATATGCATATTTATGTGGGTAGACATAATTAATAGATAGATATGAATGGTGCATCTAACTATTATAGCAGAGAGTGGGGATCGTGATGCATCCAGCCCTCGAGTTTCTTCCGCCACAGCACATTCGTATGCTGATCCTGAATGTGTGCAGTCATTACCTGGTAGCAACCTCACTCCTCCAGCATTGCTACAATTTGCGAAGACGAGGAAGTTATCCATTGAGCGATCTGACTCCAGAAAGTAAGTTCCGGGTGTTAATTCTCAAACAAATAGTATCTGATTGAGCTTCAGAACCTCTCCTTATTGTATTTCATCTCCCGTCACACTTCTAACAAGTGTATTATGAAAATGCAAGTATGACTTACATAGCGTGGCTACTTCTAGACATTTATATTATAATTCAAGAAATTGCATATAGCTAATTAGGCATGCCATTACATGGTGCAGTAGTCACCATACCGGAAGAGAGAAATTGAGGTTATATCATAACATTTATCAAGTAGGCTAGTTAACTTGCATGCAGTTCTTTTTGATTCTCAGACCTGTTGATTTAATTTAAGATGCTTTTCATCTCCAACTTTGTTAGAATTGAATGATATCCTTATTCACTTGAGTAAAATTTTCCCATAGCATATACCAAGGGCTAAAAAGCTCTTGGATACTTCTCTTGTGTTCCTTTCTGTATTGAATTTTGTTTGCTTTGTGTTTGAACCAGTAGACCTTCAGTTTCATTAAATGTGGTATGTTGACTCACTGAATTTTTCTTTTACTTGATTTTAGTCGTGCACTCTTGCAGAAGCGGCAGTTCTTTCATTCCCATAGAGCTCAAGTGAGTTTTCAACTTCTTTGCTTATTATATCAACAAATCCGAGAACCATTCTCTTTTCAGAAGTGAGAAAAAGTTTGTGATTTGGTCCTTTGCTATATACAAACGTCTTTTGGCACAAAGTAATGACAGTGGCAATTTCTTTATGTTTTGAAAATATAGCTATATACGTCTTCTAGTGAGTGTTTAATTAAAACGTAACTGCGGCGCAGGCCAATGTTTGTTGTCAGTATAAGCATTATCTGAAATGTTGAATCTCCTTTTCTTTTCTTCGGCAACACGTCTTTCATCCTTTTCTTTTCTGAACTTTAATTTGAGGAGTGGATTTCTTTCTTAATGTTGGAGGAATTAATATAATATAAAATAATGCCTCTCCCAGCTTAAGCTTTTAGGTGAGATGGTAATCAACATAGTATCAAAGTGGGAGGTCCTGTGTTCAAACCCCACTGTCACCCATTTCAAAAAAAATAGTGTCACGTGCATGGTTTGTGATGCCATTGGAGGATTAATATAAATATCAAATAACATCTCTTCCTACCAGCTTTAGCTTTTAGGTGAGATGGTAATTAACACTTTATATAGTTTGTTATATTGTCCTGGAATTTGATGTGTCAGCATAGCAATATTTGATTTGGATATTATTAGAAAAGAACACTTGAGGAGAAAAATGTTGGTAATCTGAAAAGAAGATTATGTGACCAATGCAGCCCATGGCCATGGAGCAAGTTCTATCAGATCGTGACAGTGAGGATGAAGTTGATGATGATGTTGCAGATCTTGAAGATCGAAGGGTATGCTGTATTACCTAAACACTCCTGCATTTCTATTTCTTGTATCACGCTTTAATGTGCTTGTGACGGATTCTACTTGAGGTTGGCTTTGCAATAGTTCAAGGATTAGTAATCCAAATTTTCTGTTCTAAATGCAAAAGCAACCTAAGTTGCTTTGGCAGTAAATTATGTACTCCCTCCGTTTTTTTTTTTGGCTCCATTCGGGGGTTTTCTCTACTGTTCATATATTTCACTTTGATTATCATTAGTGACTTATACTTAAGAAAAAATGTAGTCATGTGGGGTCTTGTTAGATTCGTCTTAATGAGTAGATTCAAAATATCAACTTTATATATTTTTTACCTATTGATAATTAACGATATTAATGGTTAAAGTTATGCATCGGCAAGCGTGCAAATGGGAAATGGAGCAAAAAAAAAGAAACGGAGTAGTATTAGTTAATTTCATTTTTGACATCCTCATGTGAGTGGATATACAATTGTTATTACCATTGGCATTATAATATGAAGATGTTTCTCAGTACTTAGAAAAAACTGGGTTTGGTGAATTTGAGCATAGCCTGAAACCAAGGTGCTGAACTAAAGTTTGTCAACCACAATTTTCATGTTCCAGTGTATTTCCTTATATGATATCTGGCCAGGAGTTAATACACTGTCGGTAGTAAAACTTGGGTGCTGTTTTTATAGCAAGATAATTAGGGTCTTCTTTTCAGTTTTCATATCTGCATATATTTCACATCGCAAAAAGAGTCGCATATACATTTTTTCAATAATAGTATGACAATTAAAACCAGTAGTGATATATTTGGGAAAGGTATTGTCGGCACATGGTTTGCTTAACTAATCCTAACATGTGGATCCATTCAAGAAATGTATTTCCCAAAATTTCATCCTTGCCTAGGCTTAACTATTCCAATTTTACACTATTGGCATGTTCTATGACTCCTGCTGTCTGGCTATGGATAAGTGGGTCAAGGCTAGTTAGTTCTTATTGAAGATTTTACTATGAACTGGAGCCTGTATAAAATGTTTGGTTACTGCAGATGAGCTGATACCAATTACTTCATATTGTCTATTGTGTTGTACTTTCCAAATTAATTATCTCATGGATGGTGTTGGGCTGATTGTACCTAGTGTTTGTTGCTGCAGATGCTTGATGACTTTGTAGATGTCACAAAAGATGAAAAGCAGTTAATGCATCTTTGGAATTCTTTTGTCAGGAGGCAAAGGTAAGCAATTATGTTATATGTGGTTCTTTTAAATTTGACCTTTATATTTCTTGAGAATCTGTTTCACAAACTACACTATGCACATAAATGACATTTAAACTGAGGAAACTTATGGGTTTCATGTGTGAAAGTTTTATCTTTCGAAGAAATTAAAATTTACATTAGCAATAGGCCAATAGCAATGTTGCTGTTGTGAAGCAATTATTTAAGTTGGCAGTGAACTTGTGGATATTTGTTGTTTTCGTTAGCTGCAAGTCCTCATGCTATCTATAAATATATAATGGAGTTAGATGAACATAACTTGCCATTTCATTAATTGCTGATAAGGTGTCAAGATTGCATGAATAATAGAGAATGTATGGATCATATGTTACTGTTAATAATATGAAAATTACACACAACACCTAAGCAAGAACAGGACATACTTCATAAAGTGAATGATAGCAAAATAAGCAATCATTTTATTTTTGGCTACCCTCATTTTCAATGTTTTTCAAGAATGTTCATGACCATTCTAGTGATTAATCTTGTTACTGAACCTGTCTTAGTCACATAAATCGCTGGAGCATCTGGGTTATTTATTTCTTTTTCTGCGTTAGCTCCTAAATGCACAGCCTGTTCTTTTGATTAGACAACACGTTTAGTTTTGTAATTTTCCCTTTGGATGTCTATTTAAGCATTTCCATTTATGTGCTATTCTTTATCGTGGTGACAGGGTACTGGCAGATGGTCATATTCCTTGGGCATGTGAGGCATTTTCCAAATTGCACGGGAAGGGTTTTGTTCAAACGCCAGCATTACTCTGGTGTGGCCCTTTGTTTGTTTGTTTTTCTCTGAAAAGAAGCCTCCAATAAAAAATAATAAATACACAGATGTTATAATGTTGTATTTCGATACAGTTACAATAATAATTTTAGTTACACAAATTATGGATTTCTATCCTCATAAATCTTTATTAGCATATTGATGAGGTGCATAGATACACATTTTCAGTCTCCCTGAACAATAAAATACATGATTTGCTAAACGGCGAACAATATGACTTCAATTTTATTTTGATCCTCCTAATTGTGAATACCTTATTATATGCAATACGTTTTCTGCTTTAGTTTAGAATGTTCATAAGCTGAATTTCTTTTGGCAGCTGTCTTTACATTCATTTCTGCCTCTTCATGATGTCTCTGCATTTCATTATTGTTTCCATTTCCATTCTGATCATGTTGCCTTACCAACTCGATTATTATTTTGGAGGTGTTGGAGACTGTTTATGATAAAACTCTGGAACCATGGTCTGCTCGACGCTCGCTCTATGAACAACTGCAGCATAATTCTGGAGCAATTTCAAGGACAAGACACAGCTGACCACCACCAGCCATCAACCCAGGATTAATTGCCAGAGCAAATTATGCAACCATTTCAATAAAAAAACCAAAGGGTACCTTTAATTACCTACATTTGTGGATCTCCGAGAGAATTCATGCACATTCTCCCATTTAACATGTTACTGTTGACTATTGCAACTTATGATGTTTTAAACATTTATTGTTACTGAGAATCATTGTTGTACACTTGTACTAAGGGAAATTCATGGTTTCAGTTTTTATCGCAACCGTAGGTTCGAAAGCTGTTGGTTTGCTCTTTAGGAGTGATTCGAGGGATTATTGGGAGATGAATCTGCACCCTTCATCTTCATGCTTGGGTAGATCAGTGAATATGCCCATGAAGGTGAAGGTTCTGGATTCTCTTTCACGTCTTATAAACATCATAGAACTAATTATTGTCGGATGGTAAGGCATATTTTGTGTGGACTTGTGGATTAATTTTGGTTAAGGTAATTAAGTCATGACTCGTGAGTGTTGGGTAGAGATTGAGATATATATGGCGATCTAAAGAACTTCTGTTAAGTTAAAACCCTGATGATAAACAAAACACAGTGTACATTTGGTGCGGTCACCTCCATCTCTTTAAGTGAGGTATGACGACAGGTAGCATTTGGTTGGTTGGTAGGTAAATTCACGATTGCAGAATTCATAAAAAGTCTACCCTTAAAGCTGTGTTTGATTTTGGAATTCAAGAAGAAATGAAAAATATGATAAAAGGTAAATAGATGGAAATTTAAAATTCGGAAGAAATAATCCAAGAAAGAAAAATCTCTTCCATTTTAGGGAGGAAAACGGAGAATTATTCAGAGACTTCACGCCCTTTATGTTCTGATTGAACATTTTGTATAAAGCAGTTCAGTTTTTTTTCACGTAGCACCTAAAAATTACCATTTTGTCCTTATTATAAAATATATTATAAATACGTTTTAAAACATCTAAAACTCATTTGACACCATTTCACGCAGCTCAGTTTTCAATGTTTGTTTGTCGCGTATACGGGGGTTTTGCTGATCGGTCAGCGAGTGGGGGTCCAGGGGACAACGCCCCCGGCTTGGGGGTCCGGGGGCGCAGCGTGGCCCCCGGTGGGGGTTCGGGGGCAACGCCCCCGAACTTTACATTGTAATACATTGTCTATTTCAACTGGATATTTAAACCACGTTTTTCGCCCGACTAGGCTGTCCGATCAGTATATTTCATTTACTTGTTTATCCAATTCTCTGCAATTTTTACTTCTTCTGCAGCCACTACTTCGTAATTCAACATTGTATAATAATACCAAAAATAAAATAAAAATAATTAAAAATATTAAATAAGATTTAAAAAAATTTAAAGATAGCGAAGAAGAGGTAAGAAAATCGCGCGACACACCAGAAAAACAGCGAAAATCTAATTTTTTTGGATTTGGGGACCTTTCGGCCTCCCGTATCCCTTAAAGGACTTTCGGCCCTTAGGGCCGAAAGTCCTTTAAGAGATACGGCATTGAGGACCGAAAGCCTCCTAAGGGATACGGCCGGCCGAAAGGTTTAAGAGACTTTTGGCTTTCGTTCCCGAAAGTCTTTAAGAACTTTTGGGAACGAAGGCCGGTCCTCGCGTAAACTTCATATTTTCTCATTTTATTTTAAATTATATTTTAAGGTAAGGACAAAACGGCCTTTTTCAGGAGTTACGTGAAGAAAACATGAGCTGCATTTAGCACTACCCTTTGTATAATTGAGTTATGTCGTGCACTGTTTTTTTTTTTTTTTTAAATGCATCAATTATGTATTTAGTATATCAAATATATGAGATATTATTTTCCTCACTTTTCCAAATAACCAAACAAATAAATATCCCATTAATTTCCATATCAACCAATCATATTTAAATATCCCATGGGAATCGGTGTTCATGGATTTCGTGACAACACTACCTAAGACGAGGTGTGGGATGGACATGATCTGGATAGTAGTTGACTGATTGACGAAGTGCGTTGTCTTCATTCCTATGAGGTTGAACTGAAGTATGGAGCAATTGACAGACATACATTTGACACATGGTGAAGCGGTTTGGGATTCCGAAGGAGATTGCTTCAGATTGAGATTCTCGATTCTTATTACAGTTCTAGAAGGATGTTCAGAAGGCATTTGGCACTCATATCAGTATGAGCACAGTGTGGCACCCTCAGTCAGATGGACAAACTAAGAGGACTATTCGTACTCCAGAGGATATGCTTTGAGCCTGCATGCTGGATTTCCAGGGCGGTTGGGAGGATCTATTGGATTTAGTCGAGTTCACGTGCAACAATGGCTATCACGCGAGCATCAGGATGGCATCTTTCGAGGCATTGTATGGGCGCTCATGTCGTACTCCCTTAGGTTGGAATGATCCTTTCGAGAGGATCGTATTGAGACCCGACCTGATTGAGTAGACTGCCGAGGTTGTGAGGGTGATTTCGGGTCGTATGAAGGAAGCGCAGGACCGTCAGAAGAGCTATGCCGATCTTGGACGCAGGGACTTTTGTTTTAGGTGGGTGACCATGTGTTGTTGCGAGTTTCGCC
Organism: Ruellia speciosa; assembly: GCA_001909325.1. NCBI lineage: Eukaryota > Viridiplantae > Streptophyta > Magnoliopsida > Lamiales > Acanthaceae > Ruellia > Ruellia speciosa. The sequence continues at coordinate 14,302 of MAYD01378089.1, forward strand.
GGTTAAGGGCGCGAGGAGATTTGGGAGAAGGGGAAGTTGAGTCCCCGACACATAGGACCCTACGAGATTGTTGAGCAAGATGGGAAAGTAGCCTACCGTCTTGCATTGCCAATAGAGGTAGGTCGAGCTCACGACTTCTTTCACATTTCCCAGCTTCACAAGTTTATCGCCGATCCGAGTAAGATCATCCAACCATATGAGGTTGAGTTGGACGCAATTTTAGTGTACGAGGAGCATCCGGTGGCGGTGATTGATGTGAAGGAGAAAGAATTGAGGAACAAGACAATGCGGTCAAGGCATGGTCGAGAAGATGCCACTTCGAAGATTGAAAATTCGATGCGAGCCAAGTACCCGGATTTTGATTTGTGACCCGTGGATTGAGGTAATCCTTTTAGTTTCCATCTTCCTTTTTGTTTTGATTTCGAGGACGAAATGACCCTAAGGGGGGAGGGATGTAATGCCCTGAATATTCAGGCTGCCGCATCCGCGGTATTACCTGCGGTTTTGAATTCCGCGGCCGAAACTGCGGGTGGCCCATTTTTGGCCCTTTGGGCTAGGCCAGCGTGTGTAGGGTTTAATCCCTTTTTCTTGCACATTTTCATTTTAGAATTCATAAACATTCAGTAGCAGTGATAACTCTTCCCCTTCGAGACCTCATTCTTGGTTGGAGTTGGGAGTTTTCTTGTGCATTGATCCATACGGCTGGTGAAGGTAAGTCGTAAGTCTTTTGGTTGTTTTTCTACCTTGCCTTTGTTGTTGGAAATTGGCCTTGGTTGTTTGGAGTGGGATTTGGGATTGATGGATTGTGGATATTGGTGACTTTGATTGTAGATTGAAGGTTGGGGCTTGAAACGAGTTTGAGGAGTGTTGGACATTGAAGAATCGTCATTTTCTGGCAAGGGATTAATTTGATATGAAGTTTACCCCTATTCCTTTCTCCCGCTTTGAGCTCTGCCTCTGGTTTTTCTGGTGCGTGTGACTGCGGTATTGGATATCGCAGCCAAATACCGCGGGTTACTGGGAGTTGCAATTTCAGTTTTGGCCGCAGTATTGGGATACTATGGTTGGATACCGCGGGTCGCCCAGCATAGGTGTGCGTGCTTTTTGGTTGTTGAATTTTTGGGTCTTGATGGTTTAAAAGGTTGAATTAGAGAGATGAGTATGCAAAGGGGTTATGAGACATGTATTATGCCTTGTTGACAGTGGATCTAATTGATTGGCTAGTTGGTGAAACCAAAAGATGAGTTGTTGATTTATGAATACTTGAGCTATGATGGGTCTTCATAGGTTAGAAGTCGAGGCATGTGAATCTAGTATTGTAGGTTGCCTATATTGAGATTTGTATGAACCGATATGTAGCTGTGGTGAGCTATGCCTGACTATTTATGCCCGGCCTTGAGCATGACATTGTTATCATTTGCATTATCCTTCCCGCCTGGCCTAGAGCATGGCGTTATGTTACTATCTTTGCCTGGCATTGAGCATGGCACTGCTATTCCTCCGCCTAGCCTTGAGCATGGCGTCGAGGTGATTATCCTGGCCTTGAGCATGGCATGGACCCCAGTGATGTATCACTTGTCCTTGAGGATGGTGATGGTTAGGTAGGTGCCAGTTTAGGCTCATTCTTACATTGCATTTAGGTTATATAGGTGTATGCTAGATCATGCATCATATGCATTTATATATGTTATATGGTTGAAGCACCGGTATGGGACGGTGTGATGTTACTGTTTGATTATTAAATTACTCTTCTGATGGTATTACTTCGCATGGATTACTTTCCTCTGTCTCCTATTATTTATCTCTTGCTCAGTACCGTGTACTGATTCCCTATTTTATTTTATAGATCCCTCTAGAGGGGTAGCGGCATAGTTGGACGGGGTATGAGAGGATTTACTTGCATTAGATTAGGATGCATTACCTGTTACACTTTACTTTCTTTCACTGTTACTTCTGCTTTCTGATTTTATTTTCCATGATTTTACTGACGGCATTGATGGTTAGTTTGGTGGTTCTGCTAGTGGTTGGGAAGACCTTGTCTTAATTCCGTTTTATGACGGCCTGTGGCTAGGATTTATTTGGATTCGTTGAGATGACGTGAATAGGGCGGGAGGCTGGATATGCATTGTATATACTAATATGGTGGTTGGATACCTTGTTGCAAATTGGAACTTATGTGGTTTGTCTGTCTGATGTCCTTGCCTGTTTTTAGATATTACGTTTATACATGAAAGACTTAATTAAGTGGCTAAAACCCGTACGTGTTTATATGTTTACTCAGCATTGTATCATGGAGTCTAAGCTAGTTGGCCACTAGTTTAGGCAAATTAGTACAACGGTAGCGTGCCAAAAAAGTTTTAAATTTTTGGGGCATCAGAGTGGTATCAGAGCATGTGCACTCTACATACCTATAAAATTTGTTAGATGTAGGTGGTGAGAGTGTGCGGGGGTTGCATATAGCCTATGACTTGCATTTTTTGTTTGAATTTCCGATTTTTCAGGTCTGCACAACCCGCGGTATTGGACCGCGGAATGGAATTTTGCGGTGGGTCCCGCGGGAACTTCAGCGAATTCCAAATTGGTGAGGCCGTGGTATTGGCTTTGCGGTATGGGAATACTGCAGGTCAAAACCGTGGGTTACTGTTCAGTTTTCTACTTTACTCTGGTTTTTGTTTGTGCACTGACTGTAGGGCGATGTATCTGACCCCTAACTTTGCCTTAGTTCAAGATGCCTCCACGGCGAGTGATAGGTACAGGCCACAGGGGTAGGCCTTGATGTAACCCTGCATCGCCCATGGGTGACCGGTATGGGGAGGATGGAGAGGGTGTAGTACAGGACGATGCGGGGGCAGAGGATGGCCGAGATGAGCCAACACAGGATGCGTCTCAGGGGCAGAGGGCACCTCCAGCAGACCAGGTACCACAGAGGCAGCAGCTGGGAGCAGTGCCGGCCTTTGACCCCACTTTATTCATGCATCATATGGTGACATTACATGCACAGACTCTGTAAATTCTACAGAACATCCAGACTGCTCCAGCACCGACCATAGTGAGGCCAAAGCCACCAGTGCATCCCGCACCGCCTCAAATTGACTCTGTAGAGTTGGCCACGCGCCACCGACTGCCGACATTTGATGGGGAAGCCGACCCCTTGGTATTCGACGATTGGATGTACCAGATCACTCAAGTGTTTTAGAACATCAGGTGCCTTGAGGACATGAAGGTACTGGTCGCATCTTAGTACTTGGTTTGGGCAGCCCTTCACTGGTGGAGGGCAAATGAGGCATTGTTGACGGCCATACCAGGATTTGGATGGAAGCAATTCAGGGATGCATCGAGATCTCACTTCTTCACGTTGCAGATGATGAATGGCACGAAGCGTGAGTTTTTGAGTTTAGTGCAGACTGAGGACATGACAGTGATGGCATATCATCAGCGTTTCATCGAGTTATTGAGGTACGCGTCAAAGCTAGTACCCATCGAGTTTGATCGTGTGCTGAGATTCATTGATGGTCTGAAGGCTGAGATTAGAGCAGGATATGGGTACATCAAGCATGCTTCACTCTCCTCTGCTTATGACCACGCCCTGTTCCTAGAGAGAGTTAAGGCCGATGAGCATCGTGTATGGTGGAACAGAAAGAGGGAACGCGAGGCTCAACAGGCTAGAGGTTAGCGAGGTGGGGGACGCCAGAGGTTCGGTGGGGCCTGAGTTGATGGGATTGTTGGCCGAGGAGGAGTCCAAGTGGGTGGCTGAGGCTGTGGAAGTGAGGGGCAGCCTTGTGCGCTGGTATACGGGGACTCGTAGCAGCTGCAATGCTGGGGATGTTAGGGGATCGGGCATCGCAGGAGGGATTGCCCACTTGGGCAGCAAGGCGGACAACCGCAGCGGGTGAATGTAGCAGCTGATCGTGGCAGACCAATTCAGGCGGGGTGTGGGGCCCGCCTGAATGTGATTGAGCGAGCTCATGTTGAGAGGCGAGATGATGTTCTGGCTGGTACGGATTTAGCTTTGCGTTCCTTTATTATTTTTGCTTTAGCCTTTCACTGTGATGTATTCTCGAGAACTAGGCTTATTCCATTTGTTGTCAATGCCTTATGATCTATTCTTGTCATGAACTATCCTGCCTTTGTACTGTTTGACTCCGGGGCGTCGTTTCCGATTTCGTGCATGAGCACGGTTTAGGGCCGTTAGTGTCCCATAGGATGCACATTTTCTTACCTTCGGGGGAGATTCGTGAGTGCGATCAGTTGCTGCCTGAGGCCGTGCTGACCATCGAGGACTGGGACTTCTGGGCCGATCTCGTGGTGTTTAGCTTGACAGAGTTTGATGCGATACTGGACATGGATTCGCTGGCACGCTATCATGCGCAATTGGATTGTGGTATTCCACGAATTTCTTTCAGGGAGGCACATAGTACTCATGTCTCTCATTGTCCCTTACCTTATCAGCCTGACATTAGGATTGTCTCTTCGCTGTCTATAGCTTCTTGTTGCGTAGGGGTTATCCTGTATATCTGTGTCAGGTGCACGATCTGAGAGCAGCGGTTCCAGTTGTCTCTGATATTTTGATTGTTTTCGAGTTCAGGGATGTCTTTTTCAGCGAGATTCCTGGTCTTCCACTTGCTCGGGAGATTGATTTCACTATTGAGCTTGTGCCTGGTTCTGTTCCTATCTCGAAGGAACCTTACCGCATAGCTCCTGATGAGTTGAAGGAGTAGAACAAGTAGTTGCAGGATTTGTTGGAGAAATGGTATATTCAGCCTAGTAGCTCGCCTTGGGGTGCACGAGTTTTGTTTGTTAAGAAAAATGATGAGAGTATGAGGATGTGTATTGATTACTGGGGGATGAATCAGATTACAGTGAAGAACAAGTGCCCATTACCCCGCATTCATGATTTGTTTGACCTGTTGAGGGGAGCGTGCACTTCTCTAAGATAGAATTGAGGTCTGGATATCATCAGATCCGAGTGACAGAGGCGGACCAGCCCAAGACGACATTTAGGACGAGGTATGGGCATTTTGAGTTCACAGTCATACCGTTCGGTTTAATGAATGCCCTAGCAGTTTTTATGGATTTGATGCAACAGGTTTTCTGACCCCTGTTGGATAGGTGTGTTGTGGTTTTCATCGACGACATCTTAGTATACTCGCCGAGTCCTCAAGCTTATGAGGGACATTTGAGGGTAGTATTGACGACACTCAGGGAGCATAAGCTATATGCGAAGCTCTAGAAGTATGAGTTTTGGTTGGGGCAGGTG
>MAYD01378283.1:0-11592 GCA_001909325.1 Ruellia speciosa
ATCAATGATTCAATATTTATATGTTGACAGCAAAACAAAAGCATGAAGATAAAATCCTCGCTGGATACCAGCCAGACAGACCCACACAGACAAAAATGTCGATCATATAACAACCACAAGTTATGTGCTTCACTAGTCCAACGTTAACATTACGTGAACAACTTGCCAAGTTAATCTAGCATTTTCTATAATCACAGCAGCAACACACAACTTAGCAATAATAATTAACATCAAGAAATGGCAGAGACAAGCAGAATAAAGAAACCCAAGAGCAATCAGAGGAATCACAAGATCCGGCAATTCGCCTACACCCGACAAACAAGAAGCCAAAATGCCAAAATTTTCCGAATTGTTAATGAGCGGGACTAAGCATCCAAATATTTCTTATCTTGAGCACTTTGTTACTTTGCAAAATTGGAACCTCACCTACTAAATAATTCTATAAGCTTCCATCAGCAACAAGTAAAAACAATGACAAAAGACAGTATGGAAAATAGAAACAAAAAAGAAACAGGACAGAATGGCACAATAAGAGAAACAGAGACACAGTTCATTCATCTCCCCACATTGAAAATGGAACAAATGCAACTAACAAATTCAAAAATAATGGAAAATTTGAGAAGCACTTACATCAATGAACTCCTGGAGCAAGAAGTCCGGGACCCACTTAATCGAACTGGGGTTGAAGGTCGTCATCTCCACCAGCCGCCGCAGCCCCGCCGGCTTCTCCGGCAAGAGCAAATCCAGCACATCGACGCCGACGTTTTTCAACTGCTCCGCTTGCAGATCCTCCGTGGACCCAACGCCGCTGCTCACGATCACCAATTTCTCCACCATCTCCGGTTGCATCTCCGCCATTCGATATCCGACGTACCCGCCGTAACTGATGGCGTAAATCGAACACCTCTCCACGCCCAATCGTTTCAACCCTAAACCAATGCACTCCGCCTGGAAAGTCTCGGACCGATTCGCACGGTTCGTGTGGGAGCTCCCGAAGAACAGGAGATCCGGTATGTATAGGTTGAAGGATTTCGCCAGTTCATCCACCTAATTCATTAAATAATTCCTTCAATTAGCATCAATTTAAGATCAAATCCGATCAAATGAAATCAATAAAACATCACGAACCTGGAGAACAAATTGCCATTTGGAATTTCCACCATAGCCATGTATCATAATCAAATTCGGTTTGTTGAATTTGCGGTGGGCGGGGCCCCAGAAATGCACGGTGGTGTGGTCGTCCAAATCGACGGTGCACTCAACGAGATTGCAGGCAAAATTGTAATAGAGGGAAAGGATGCGGTCGAGGATGGGAATGAAGATTGGGATCCGCTTGATCTTGGGGAAGGGGGAGAAGAGGCATTGCAAAATGGCGGTTGCGAGGGCGATGTGGAAGGAGATGAGGCGGCGGAAGTACCGGCGGAGCGCTTCCATGGGGAGCTCCGGGACGGCCGTTTCCGGTGGGACTGTGGAGGCTTAGTTCTTGGATTGGAATGTTGTGTTGTGGGAATGGAATGAAAAGAAATATAGGAATGGCTGTTTGAGGAAACTTTGGGAAGAATGTCGCAATTGGAATCCAATTTTAATTCTACGGCTAGGAATATTTTCTTGCTAATCACCTTTAAGGATGCCTACCTACGCTAACATCATTACCAATTGCTTCAATTATAATATGAAAATTATTTTTTTAAAACTAACACCTTATTTCATGTCTTTTCATATATAGATTTTCATTCCACCATATAAATTTGCCCTCGCCTATTTTCTTATAATCTATCTTTTCTTGAATTTATGCCATGATGTTAACGATTTTTATTTTTATTTTTTGAAATTATGATGTTAATGAATTCCACTGCATTATGTTAACTAGATCAATAAAATGATTAATTTCGATTTTTATCCTTTATTCTGATAGAAGAGGAAATATTGATATATAAATGGGAAAAAGTTATAAACTTTCAAACTTATAGTATTAATTTTGACTCTTTCATTGCTAAAAAATTGTATTTTAAGGTTTTGAATAATATTTATAAATATTTGTTAGTTTCACTTTTTAATAAGCATGTTGAAGTTGCTTCTAAAAAAATAGAAGTATAAGCATTTTCCCCAAATTACAGAATTATATAAACACCCTTATAAAATATAATTTATAATATGAACTTTTTGTACTTATAATATGTGATTACTTGAAATGCTATATAAATATAATTATGTTTAAATAATTTATTTTAACATTATATATTAAATTTATAGTAAAAAGTATTTATTTAAAATATTCTCACAAAATATTAATATATTATATAAATATTATTATCAAATAGTATGTAACTTATCTTTATAAATATATTTTGATAAATATTTTAATATATATTTTAATTTTTTATTACTTTTTATAAGTATATAAATTTATAATAAAAAACTTTATTTTATTAATTTTTAAATTTAATTATATTTAAACATATATTAAAACATTTAGTGTACTTTATAGTAATTTTTAAAAGTTAAAAACACTTTTACTTTATTAATTAAGCATTTAAACACTTTTATCTAGAAAAACTGTGGCTAGAAAAATATGTCCAAATATAAAGTATAGGTGCTTTTACTCCTACTTTTGACTTCTAATTCTTTCAAAAGCCCATCTAAACAGACATTTAGTTAGCTCACGTAACACTCACAATTAACAATAATGAAGTCGAAATAATACAAAGAAACGACTGTTCTAGGTGTCCAATGATAAAATTAGATAAAAAATCAAGGTGTTTACTAAAACAATTTAAATAATAAGAAGCAAAATGTAAAAGTTTACAACAATTAAGGCATTTGTAGATTTTGGGCTTTATTAATTTATTAAAATATTATAAAATGTAAGAATTTCTTCAATAATTATGCGCTAAATTTAAACCTCCTTCAAACCTCAATTTTCATAAGGTTTGGATGGGCCGGGATAACCTGCAACTAGCCCCATATGTTGGCTATTGTTTAATTGCCAATTAAACAACTGCTAAATCCCATAAGAATCCAGCAGCGCAGCCACCCCCGGTTTGAATATGGTTTCAAATACTTATTTTCTAATCTTCTTACCAAATACTCATAAAATGGGAACCCTCCGTTTGTTCATAGTGTTTAATACGTTATGCATTATCTGGTATATTTCCTACATGATGCACGTAAATTTACAGTATAATAATTTGAGGATAGATCCAATGAGTTCATTGGGTATACCCATAAGGACATCACTTAACCCTAATTAGATTTGGATTCTTATGGCAACGTTAGTGTATCTTTTAAATTTGAAGGGAAAATATTAAATAAATAAATTAAAAATATTGAAACAATAATTTTTTTGAGACGAATAACAATCAAACACAGTCTAAGAGGTAATTATAGTTTTAAAATATCATATTTTTCTCTTAAATTTCGGTCATGGGAACAAAGTAAATTTGGGATCTAGTGGACTTTATGAGTACATGTGGAAAAAAGTAGATTTGGGATCTAGTGGGCTTTATGAGTACATGTGGAAGAAACAGATTTGGGATCTAGCGGGCTTTTTTTTCTTTTTTTTTTTTTTTTTGAGGGGGGGAGAAGAAGAATCCCTAAGGCCTATCTATTACAGAAGAGGTTAGGGCGCTCCTTCAGTAACCTGTGTCGCAGGTGATCCGGGGCTTGTTCAAAAACACACATGTCGAGGGTGTGCAATATGGTGATCTTGGCCATGTCGTTCGACAGCTCGTTCTGCTCCCTTGGTGCAAACCAAAGCAGCGGTGCCTCGAATCGGTTCCGCATATCAAGGATTCTCCTTGAAAGACCTCGATGTATTTCAGTGGAGCATTGGAGCATGTTGAGGGCTTCTTTCGAGTCGCTTTCAATAATCACCCTTCGAATTCCTTTTTTCCATGCAAGTTCCATCGCCATCCAAATAGCCCAGAGCTCAGCTTGAAGAGGTTGACAGTATCCCACATCCTTGTGAAACCCAAACAGCCAATTCGCAGTGTAATCCCGAGCCACACCTCCAGTACTAGCACGTCTGTCAGTACTAGACACAGCGCCATCCACATTAAATTTTACCCAACCAAAAGGGGCTGGTTGCCACTTCCCATTTCTGTTCACCTCCAGCGGATGAGTTGCTCTCCTAATACACGAAGCTTTGATGGTGCGAGTCCAGGAAGCCATCTTTACCATCATTTCCTGTTCATTCATCCGCTGCCCCTGAAAAATCAACTTATTACGGCCTTCCCACAGCTTCCAAATCCCCACAGCAAACGTCACCCGCCACTCCGCATCCAGCGACCCATCCATGCGCTTGGAACACAAATTAGTCCTCAACCAATCCATAAAAGAAAGAGAGAAAAAGGAAGCCTGAATATGTGCTGGAACCAGCGTTTTCCAGAGAGTCTTAGCAGTGACGCAATCTCGCAAAACATGAATCGTGTCCTCCTCATGCTCGCCACAGGCACTACACCTAGCAGATTCTGCCATATTTCGCTGAAACCGAACCTGATTAGTAAGAAGGCATTGCCTCAAGGCCATCCAAATAAACAGCCTGATTCGTTGTGGTCCCGGGAATTTCCACGCCATATCCCAGGCCCTAGAGGTAGTATCCCAGTTCTCTTTTTCAAAATACTGATATACACGTGGAAGAAATTTTGAGAACAAGCAAATTTAAAATAGTTGAGCAATATAATGTGATGAGAATTTTAAGGTGCATTTTTCAATTAGTTGTTAGTCGGATTTGTATTGAAACTTGTTTAAAAAATTATTTTTCCAAATATTCTTTACATTAAAAAGTTAAAAAATATTTATAAAGTTGTCCATCAAAGCTTTTCTTAGTGGTTCAAGTTAGATTAAAAGTGTGGTAGACTCGATTCTTCTCGATTGATATCTCCAGTTGGTTATAATTGTTCTAAATCGTCCCTATAAATTAAAAAAATAAAAATAATGAGATGTTTATAAGTATGTTTGGAAGAAAAAGTAACCATGAGTAGATTAAAAATATTTGCTTTGATATGTAAATGCTGATTTGTCTTTTAAAAAAATTATAAAACCATCGCATTAATAAAAATTATAAAACCTCAAACTTAAAATTCATGGGTTTTACCCTTATTACCAGACTATGTATTACTTCAATTGTTATAAAGAATTCTATATACTATATCTTAATATATTTATATATAATTTATTATTTGTCTTCTTCCTAAATCTTCTGGCATGAGTAGTATATCCTTTGTTTATTTCTGCAGCTAGAATCTAGCCTATCCGGATGCGTTTCGCTGGTTGGATACCAGAATCTTCTTCCCGAGTCTTTTTGAATTGAAAGTAGGAGTGTGCAGTAATAAACCCTTATTTTACTCTAAATCTAACACCAAATCCATCACCGTGTAAAGGCTTTATAAGTTCGGGTCCGACACTTTTCTTTTGTCAGTTATTGGGGCCCTTCTTCACAAGTATTTTTGGGCACAAAAGTTAAACTTGGTTGCGTTAGACTCTTTAACCCCAAATCTATCACCTAACCCATACTTATTAGTCCGAAAACCATAATTTTTACTTCACTGTGGTTATTGGGGTACCTCTCCCCGAGTCCTAAGGGGACAAAAAGAAGGTGCATTGATTCCTCCGGTCATTTTTGATGAGTTTGTAAAGGTTTTCTTGATCCTTCTAGATTTTAAACCTGACACTACTCGTGTGCGAGCAAGGGATATTCCCACCACCAAGGAAGGCAGCAATCATGGAATATCCCCTGCTCCATATATATCTCCTTCAGTTCACTCTTTCGTTTTTGCAGAATGCCCCACGGTTGGATCCTGGAATGTTTTGTGCTTCCTGTCTCACTTCAAAGGTTGTATGGTGACTTGTGCTGGTTTGATCCTAGAATATATTGGCTTCGTCTCATTGGTTATATCTCTCTAGGGTTGTTTTTTGAGAAGTTTTTGTTTCTATCCATTATCAGAATCGAATCCCCGTATTGTGGTTTGTTTGTGTGCTAGAATGCGTAGGGACTTTCATGTCCAAGGCACTTTTTTGGGCCTTTGTGCCAACACAATAATATTGCATTACTTAGCTCTCAAATTACTAAAATTATTTAAACAGTTAAAAATTGTTTAAAAAATCGTTTAAAAGCTGTTATCCAAACACTCTCATGATCTGTTTGCCATTGCCTCCTCCAACATGATCCTCTCTGTGCGATCTTGTAGAAATCAAACCCTAGGTAATTTGGGGATTGAGGAGGATGAACCAACGGAAAGGAAGAAGAAAGTCGTTGAGAAGAAAACGGAAAAGGGGAAAAAACTGAAATTATGAAATTGAACGAAATAATACTTACAGAGTCGTGCTAGCAATTTATAAAGGTGTGAGAACTAAAAAACAAGCAATAATTACACAATTGCCATCTATTTATTTACATAAATGCCACTGCATACAAAATCATCCAATTCCTTCAGCTTGCATGGTTTCTGCATCCTGCATACTTCCAACATCCCCCCCGTAAGTGGAACCAGGGGAACACAGGTTCAGCTTGGAGGAAAGGCGATGAAACACAGACGGAGACAAGCTTTTAGTAAACATGTATGCAAGCTGGAGAGTAGTAGGAACAAATTCTGGATTAATCACCCTATCTTGAAAGTGTTGTCGAATGAAATGGCAGGTGATGTCAATGTGTTTGGTGCGCTCATGATGCACCGGATTCCGGACAAGCTTTAGAGTTGACTCATTATCACAATAGAGCATCACTGGAAGAGGGATAGAGACCTGAATAGCTTGAAGAACATAAGTGATCCAAAGAATTTCTGAGGTAGTGGCTGCCAAACTTCTATATTCTGCCTCAGTAGATGATTTGGAAACAGCACTTTGTTTCTTGGTCTTCCAAGCAATTAGAGAATGACCTAAGAAGATACAATAGCCAGTGACAGATTTCCTGGTAATAACACAGTTGCCCCAATCTGAGTCACAATATGCAGTAAGAGTAAGAGGATTGTCAGAAGAGAAATGCAATCCCAGAGACAAGGTGTTTTGTATATACTGCAAGAGATGGACCACAGCCTTCCAATGAGTGCAGGTAGGTTGATGCATAAACTGACTAAGCTGTTGGACTGCAAAACAAATATCAGGTCGAGAAAAGGCAAGATAGAGTAACTTGCCAACCACTTTCCTGAACAGCTTAGGAGAGTCATATAAGGAAGTATCTTCTGCAACAGATTTAGTGTACACACAAGGAGTTAAAACTTTGGGATTATGAGGAACAGGAACCTCAGTGAGTAAATCAGCTGCAAATTTAGTTTGGCACACAAAGAGGCCTGTGGGGACTGAAGCAATTTCAAGGCCAAGATAGTAAGAGGCTAGGCCAAGATCCTTGATAGTAAATTTCTGATGAAGAGCCTCTTTAATGTGTGAAATGAACTGAGAATCTGCCCCGGTGAGGAGAATATCATCTACATAGACAACTAGCAAGACAGATCCAAGAGAAGTGAACTTGACAAACATGCAATGATCATGAGAAACCTGAGTCATGCCAAGATCAATGAGGAAGGTAGTTAAAGTAAGATACCACTGGCGAGGAGCCTGTTTCAAGCCATATAAGGATCTGTGAAGTTTGCAGACAAGACCATTGGGGGCTGCAAGACCTGGAGGACAGGTCATATACAAGTCTTCCTCAATATCCCCATGAAGAAAGGCATTATTCACATCTAGTTGATTGAGAGGCCATCTAAGAGAGGCTGCAAGAGCAAGAACCAATAGGACAGTAACAGTTTTAGCAACTGGAGCAAAGGACTCATGATAATCTTCCCCATACTTTTGATGAAAACCTTTAGCCACTAGTCTAGCCTTATATTTATTAACACTGCCATCAGGATTGAATTTAATTTTGTAAATCCATTTGCAGCCAATAGTAGATTTATGAGGGGGCAGAGACACCAAAGACCATGTGCCATTAGTATTCAAAGCATGCAGCTCATCTGCCATAGCTTGTTTCCAATGATCAAACTTGCTGGCTTCTGTATAGGTGTGGGGAATAGTCAAGTCTGATTAAGTGAAGTTACAGACATAGTCCTTGAGTCTGATGCTAGGCTTCCTGTCTCTTTGAGATCTCTTTGGCATTAAGGAAACATATACACTTGTCTCAGCTGTGCAAGGAGCAGATGAATGAGAGTGATCATCTGAAGGAGGATCACTGGATAGCAAAGAGTTTTGAGGACTGGCAGCAGCCTCAGTGACTATTATTGGACCCTCTTTATCTAATGATAGAGAAGTAGTTGCAAGAGGAAGCTGTGAATCAGTGGGAATCACAGAGGAGTTAGTGTGATGCAATGGCTCAGTATGAGCCAAAGAAGAAAGGGTCTGGCTCACTGATTCAGTGGGAATCAGAGGAGAGATGATGGAGGATTGTGCTCCAGTGGGAAGCACAAGAGATTGATCAAGACATTGGGAGGCAGAAAGTTTGGAAACAAGGTAAGGAAATTGTGATTCATAAAAGACAACATCTCTAGAGACATGAATTTTATGTGAAGCAAGATCAAGAACTTTGTGCCCTTTTTGAGATGAGGATAAGCCCAAAGTAAACACCCTTTACCCCTTTAGGATCAAGTTTATGTTTGCCAACAGAGGGAAGTTTCATGAAACACAAACAGCCAAAAACATGGAGAAGGGTCAAATCTGGTTGTTTGTGATAAAGTATCTCATAAGGGGATTTCCACAGAAGTTTGGCTGAGGGCAATCTATTTATAATATAGGCTGAAGAAAGCATGGCCTCAACCCAAAAAGACTTAGGAAGACCAGATTTAAGTAATAAACACCTAGCCACTTGAACAAGATGTCTATGTTTTCTTTCTACCCTCCCATTTTGTTGAGGTGTGTATATACAAGAGGTTTGATGAACAATTCCCAATGAAGAGTAGAGATTAGAACATTCTTTACTACAGAATTCAAGTCCATTGTCAGTCCTTAGGACCTTGACTTTGGTAGAGAATTGATTTTCAACATAAGTAAAGAATTGGGATAAGAGTTTAATTGTGTCTCATTTATGAGTCAGCAAGTATAACCAAGTAGTTCTTGAATGATCATAACAATGGTTAACATATACTTAAAATTGGAATTATTAGGGGTGCTAAAAGGTCCCCAAAAATCACTGTGGACAAGATCAAACAAGGAGACAACATGAGAAGAACTAGTGGAAAAAGGTAACCTGTGTGACTTAGAGAGATGACAGATGTCACAAACAGGTAATTCAGAATATTTCAAAGGTAAATGAAGATGGTTAAGGACATCATTTGAAGGATGTCCTAACCTACAATGCCACAACTCAGCCTTATTGCAATAACTAGAAGAAGCAACAGCAAAGCAAGAATTTGAAAAAACAGGTAAAACAAGCTGAGAAGTGAAAACATAGAGATTATTAAGTTTTGTGGCAGTAAGGAGAGCTCTCCTAGTCAAATGGCCCTGCAACACACAGGATTTAGAATCAAACTTAGCTTCCAAATTAAGGTCTGAAGAGAGCTGACTAATAGACACAAGATTCAGCATAAAGTCAGGAATGAAATAAACATTAAAAAGAACAATGTGGTCATTCAATTTAATTTGACCAACAAAAAAAGGAGTTTTGGCTGATCCATCAACAAGATAAATGATATGAGAAGTGCTTGGAAGTAAAGGATTAATAAGGTATTCAAATTTTGCACAGAGATGACAAGTGGCACCTGAATCCATAATCCAATTAACCTCAGTAGAAGTGTTATTATTAAGAGCAGGAGAAATACCTGCAGTTTCATAAGCTCCAGCAATGTAGTCAACAGGAGTTTGAGGAGTACCACTGTTGTTCCCTCCAGCAAATTTGTGTAAGATTTCCTCCAGCATACCTCTAATTTGAGTATGACCATTGTCACTACAAGTAACAACAGAGGCAGCAATCTGCTTGTCCTTGCCCTTAGCTCCATTGGTTTTATACCATGATGGTATTCCATTTAAGTCAAAGCATGTAGCTTTTGAGTGACCAACCTTCTTACAGTGTTCACAGGTTGCTGATTTGGCTGCAAGTTGAAAGCATTTCTCCTTAGAATGCCCTGGCCTATTACAGTAAGTACAAATTTGACCTTTACTATGTCCAGGTTTAGAAAACTCCCTTCGATGTTGATTGACAGAAGCCATAGCAAATTCAGAAGTGATGTGATTTGATCCAAGTGCTTCTTTTTGTGCTTCAGTGTTGCAAAGAATACCGAAGGCTTTACTCACAGTTGGAAGAGGATCAAGCATCATGATCTGGTTACAAACTGCTTCATAGCTCTCATTGAGTCCCATGAGAAAGTGCATAAGGAAGTATTCGTCATCTTCCTTTATGAGATGTTGTAAAGAGAACATATCAAGTGAAGGCAGGGGCTTCAAGGCTCTGTAATCAGTCCATAGCATTTTCAGCTCATTGAAATAGACAGTGATGGACTTGTTTCCTTGTGTGAAGCTAGCTATCCTTCGCTTTAGCATAAGAGCTCGAGGTCCATTAGTGCGACCGTAACGATCCTCCAGCTCCTTCCACAGTTCACGAGCTGTTGAAAGATGCAGAAATAACCTAGACAATTCCGGTGTCATTGAGTTTCTTAACCAAGTTAACACCAAGCTGTCAACACGCAGCCACAGTTTGTAGCGTGGATCTGAGGAAGCAAGTGGTAGCAGTGAGCCATCGATGAATCCTTCCTTGACCTTAACTCTGAGAGCAGTAGCGACTCAACTCTCCACGCCATCCAATTAGTGTGATCAAGTTGGAAAGGTGCGAGTTGAAGGTGAGGTTGATCAGCTGAGGTAATGTGCAGATCTTCACCAACACTGGATTCAACAGTAGATTTACCAGGATTTGAACACGAGATTTGAGTGGTAGTATCTTCGATTGATGCAGACATGGTGAATATGTGAGATGAGAATTCTCGATTAACGGAAGTTGAAGAGATTGAACCGATCAAGGCTCTGATACCATGTAGAAATCAAACCCTAGGTAATTTGGGATTGAGGAGGATGAACCAACGGAAAGGAAGAAGAAAGCCGTTGAGAAGAAAACGGAAAACGGGAAAAAACTGAAATTATGAAATTGAACGGAATAATACTTACAGAGTCGTGCTAGCAATTTATAAAGGCGTGAGAACTAAAAAACAAGCAATAATTACACAATTGCCATCTATTTATTTACATAAATGCCACTGCATACAAAATCATCCAATTCCTTCAGCTTGCATGGTTTCTGCATCCTGCATACTTCCAACAGATCTGCTGATGTTTGGTTGTCTTCATAGTTCATTGTGGTTGTTTCTTGTTTACTGAAACTTTAACAGAAAAATTACCCTTTATAAAATAGGTGAAAGATTTGTCACGTATGGATTAAAGATATGGATTGCAGTTACTCATGTGGTCTGGATTTATAAAATGTATTTAAAGATTTGGGTAATTCCCGTCACCCGAAAGCGCACGGTGTCAAAGTTGCAATATTTATAGTAAGTACCGGATCGTTCACTTGGAGGAATACGAGTAGAAGTATATGTCACGCCTATGTGCTATGTCAATTTCGCAATTCAGTTACTCAATCAGATCAAGTTTTGGTCTAAATCTAATTCTACTCCTAGAAAG
>MAYD01378351.1:0-11081 GCA_001909325.1 Ruellia speciosa
TATACTGATCTTAAATTACCGGTAAACCTCATCAAGGTAGCTAGCCTCGTGAGTAGAACAGGGATAACCAAAAGCCGAGACTTCCGGGTTGGAGGAATTTAGAATCCTATGGCGATCAACCCACAGGAATATATCGAGGGTTACCACTCTAACCATCTTTACGTGATTAATCAATTTAATGGAATGCATAAATTTTAGAGTAGGGTAACCATAACCATGATCAACGACAGGGACCACCCACCTACCGCCGAACATAAGAACCATACTATGATGCAGACGGGAAGGAATCACCCAATCCACGTCGTACACCAAAGTATAAAAAGATGAGCGCTTCGAGAAATCATTATAGCCTTGATAACTGGGTCGCTCCGCCAGCCATCAGCTAGACTTCCCAAGGGCTAGAGATTGGATAGTTCCAACTGCGGCATCACGTGTAGTTCCCCCCGTACACGCTTACCATCCTATCCAACCCCGCATTTACTGAACTTAAATTACCGGTAAACCTCAACAAGGTAGCTAGCCTCGTGAGTAGAACAGGGATAACCAAAAGCCGAGACTTCCGGGTTGGTGGAATTTAGAATCCTATGGCGATCAACCCACAGGAATATATCGAGGGTTACCACTCTAACCATCTTTACGTGATTAATCAATTTAATGGAATGCATAAATTTTATTAATCGTCGTAATTTATTTCCACTTTTTGAATAGCCACCATTCAGTGCGAGACAAGAGATAGACGTCACTTGCTCGATCACTGATAGGCTTTACCGTATTCCATGCAATACCAATTTGCATAATAAAGTCCTTGAATGCATATGATTCACATAAGCACATTCAATCACATAAATCACAATTATATTCAATTAAAATAATTTAATTGAAATAATAAACCATTCTATGAATTTAAGTAAATTTATTAAATTCAAGAATATAAATATAATGCATAGCACTTATTTCACAACCAAATTCAATTTAGCAAATTAATTGAATTTATAACCATTCATGCATTTAAATTTAATATAATAAATTTATAAAATGCAGAATATATTCAGGTAAGAACAATTATTCCCTAGGCATAAAATAAGTATTCTAGGGCCTAGGATAGCACATTTGGGACTTATGGTTGCCCGGTGTATGTCCTTACCTTTATCAACAATCTTCTGATTCTTGTACTGATATCTGTATTCACTGTTCGAACTGATCACCAGGACCTTTAAATCAGAACAAATTGATATCAATATTCTGAATCAATTATCCAACTCAAAATGCCCTTAATTTAATTGTTTATCTTAACAATTAAATTAAATAATAATCCCTTTAATCCATATTGATTAAATCTCATTTGTTTCAAGTCCAATAAATTCCAAGTCCAAGAGGCAATTGATCCATTAAATGGGTTAAGTCCATACCCAATTAATTAGGATTAATTTAAGTCCAATCAACAATTTTATAGGTCCAACAATACCAAGCCCAAATCCACTGAATTCTGGCCCAACTGATTTTTCTGATTTGATCCAAATCAATTAATTAATTCTGTAAGCCCAGCCCAACTGTCCTGATCCAAAAATCATTAAATTATTTCAGGCCCCAAGTTCAACCGAAGCCCACATCATTTTCTGAAGCCCAAATCGCCTAACAGCCCAATTTCTATACTTAGAGAAATTTCAGAATCAAACACACAGCAATGCAAGAACATGGATGAATAACATGAAGATCATCAAGATCAATAAGAACACACACATTGCCAAGAACACAATCGAGCAAGGGGGCCTCAGATCGGTCTCGATCGTCAACATCATCGGCCAATCCCACCATTTCCAAACCCCATTTTTAAATGTCTCCAAACTCCAACCCAACAGGATCAGGGGAAACAAAATATGAATGTGATTTGAAAATTTTAACCAAGACAGAATATACATCAAACTGGGACTGAACCAGTATCCAACACACAGCATACGGGCAACAGAACAACCAAACCAACACACACTACTGAAACCAAAACTGAGACAGAACCAACCAAAATCAAACCCACAGCCCTCGGCATTGCACAACCTTCATCGGGCATTCACCAAAATCAATAGAACCAGTTCGAATCATCACAGAGACTCATTAACAACACCAGCATTAAGATTTCATCAACAAGATTCAAGATCCCCAAATTTCAAGAACTAGGGTTCTTAAGAAATTACCTCAATCTGCCGAGGAAGAACAACAATTTCCAGCACCAATAATTGATCCAAGGGTCCAAGAATTACCTTATATAGCACCACAACCCTTCCCGAATCGTGTTGCCAACAAATGGCCTTCACAATCCGATATTCCGAAACGAAGCAAGAATCGGAAACCTTACTCGATTTCCACAGGAATCAACATTCCGAGCATTCTGATTTCACAGAGATTCGGATTCTGCCCTTTTAATTGATTTCTGGAAAATGAAACCCACTGCCTCGCCCTAAATCGGAAAAATTATCCGATTATCCGAATCATTCCGACTCATCACAAGGATTCGGAAAATCGGAATCCCGTGGAAGAAAATCGGAAAATGAAGGAATCCGATATTCCGATTTCTCGATCTCTCTCTCTCTGTTTCTTTTCCGATTTCTTCTTCTTCTTCCTTTTAATTTAATCCAAAACCCCCATATCACAATCTTACCCCAACCTTTCTGTTCTTCGCAAATCGACCCCAGAATTTCTAAAAATTCTATTTTGACCCTAGAAATCCTTAATATTTCATTTTCTCCCAAAATAAATAAATAATATTTATTTATTTATTTTTCTTAATTTCGGAACAGTAACACCGGGTGTTACATTTATAGGCTGGATGGGTTTGGAGGAAATAATAACAATAATAATAAGAGAAAATTATTCTGACTTGTGTGGGATGTCAATTCCGCAACATGGGAATAAAACGATTTTGAGAATGAACGATTCTGGCAATTGTGATAATTTCCGCAGAAAATGAAATTCTGCAACATTGGCATTTCTGGATGATTTCCGCAACTTCTGGGATTTCCGCTATATTTGGCCTTTTTCCGCAGCTTAAGGCTGCGAAAATTTCGTTGCTTAGTGCCTGAATTCCGCTTCAATGCCTTAATGGAATTTCTGCTTCTTTTTCCGTCAATTTTGTTGGGCCCCACTAAAAGTCGTATGCCACTTATAAAATCGTGATTCTGAAATGCTGAATTAATTTACAACTTATGTATTTACTAAGTGTCACCCCCAAATACTTAATCAAATTTATGGATGTCTGATTATTAAACGTCGCCCCTGGATTTTAATTAATTATTATCTTAACTAATGAATAAATCTCAAAAATTTAAATTAGGCCATATTACTCTGATAATTAAATTCGGTCAAAATTAATTAATGTATTTAATTCCGGTTCAGTAATATGGGGTATTACATCGGATGCGTGTTAAGCTAGTGCATTGACTTCCTTATTATGTCCCTTTAGCACATACTCGATGGCAACGCCGGCTAATTGGCCCAGCAAATCGATAACCCTTCGTTGATAATTTGCCAGCGATGGTCTTTTACAAGCGTAATTCCCTTGTACTTGATTGATGACCAATTGCGAATCTCCCTGAATGATCACAGCATGGGCCTTTCGGGCTATCAAGGCCTCTAGGCACAGAATGAGGGCCTCATACTCGGCCGAATTATTGGTCATGGCTTCCAATTGCAGCCAAAGCCGTACTGTTTCACCGTTGGGCTAGTCAGACTCACCCCAGCCCCTGATTGGGTATTAGTGCTTGATCTATCAAAATGCAGGATCTAAGGTTCCGCTTCAATGAATGACCAATCGGGATCATCTCCTACATCCAGCCCTGTCGTGTGTTCTGTCAGGAAGTCGGCCACGATCTGGCCCTTCACTACCTTTAGGGGTACATAAGTCGCCCAATCCACAAGGCGAATGGCATCAATTTCATCGCCCAATCCATAAGTTGCCCTTTCAGCTTTGGTCTTATCAGTAGTAAACGAATGATGTCCACATCAGATACTACTTTTGTCTCTCTTGGTTAGATATAGTGCTCCAATCTGGTGCATGCATAACTAATGGATAACACTTCTTTCGACCACTGAGTAATTCGATTCGGGCCCTACCAAGGTTTTACTCAGATAGTAGATGGCTCGTTCTTTCTTATCGTCCCAATCCTGAGCCAACAACCATCTGATGGCTTCTTCTGATGATGCCAAATACAACTTAAGTTGTTTCTCTGGTCGGAGTGGAACTAAATTAAGGTATGGCTAAGGGACTCCTTGAACCTGTCCAAGGCTTCCGTTGGTCCACCCCCCCCCCCCAATGCACTTCGGGCCCTATTTCGCCCCTCAGTAGCTTGGTAATAGGTTTCGTCTACTCGGGCAAGTTGGCAATAAACCATATCAAATAATTGATTTTGCCCAAAAGGCTTTGCACTTCCTTGGTTGTCGTGGAGAGAAAAATTTGCAGGATGGCCTTTGCTTTGTTCACGTTGACCTAGATCCCCCTTTCGTGAATCAGGAATCTTAAAAAATTTTCGGCCCTTACTTCAAAAGCACATTTTCCAGGATTCATTTTCAACTTGTAAACCTTCATGCGGGCGAATGCTTGTTATAGGTCCACCAAGTGTTCCTTGAAGCTTTTAGATTTGACAATCACATCATCAATACACACTTCCATCTTGTGCCCAATGAAATCATGGAAGATCGTGTTCATTGCCCTTTGGTATGTGGCCCCGGAATTCTTCAAGTCGAACGGCATTACCACCCACTCATAAACACCAATGGCTCTAGGACATCGGGAGGTGGTCTTGGGGATGTCTTCCTCAGACAGGAAAATCTAGTTATATCTCGCATAACCGTCCATCAGTGACATGATTCGGTGCCCGGCTGCTGCATCGATTAACATGATGGCAATAGGCATGACGTACTCGTCCTTTGGGGTGGCCAAATTAAGGTTGTGGAAATCCACATACAACCTTATATTGCCATTCATCTTTGTTATCGGCACAATGTTGGAAAGCCATTCAGAATATCTGTAAGGAATTATGAACTTCGCATCCAGCAACTTTTTGATCTCCTCATGAATCATGGGGAGCAATTGGGGGTCGAACTGTCTTGGTGACTAATTGAATGGTTTAAAGCCTAGTTTGATAGGCAGTCAATGCTTGACCAAATCTTTGACCAGCCCCGGCGTTTCTGTATAATCCCAGGCCAAACAATCTTGATGGGCCCATACTAATTCCACTAGTTGTATTTGTTGTGGTGTAGTTAGCAAAACACTGATTCAGATCATTTGAGGTTGATCCTCTATCTCCACATTGAAGTCAACCAACGAATCTTGGGTGTATGCTGTTGGCTGGCATTTTTCTATATGTTCAGGCCATACGTAAGGCACTGATGTATTATCGAAACAACTTGAATCCTGTGGGGGTGGGGTAATATCGAACATGTTCATCATCACACATGGGTTCATCAGACAATTGCTTCTTTATCAAAACATCATGTTTTATTTAGATATGGAAATACACACTGGTGGCCATTATTCCATGCCATCATTTATGGTACATGCACCAATTAATAAAACATGTACCCTTCATGGGTCAATTTGCAATTGCGTAAGAGATACTCCTCGATTTTCAAGCTCATTGATAATGGAGGTATAAGGCAGTCATAAAATAATGCCTTCTCTCCGCCGACGTAGTTTTGGAATGGTGTTGGGGATGCATCAACTGTGAGCACCTTGCCTTTGTCTTAGAACATTAGTCTCTAGTGGAGGGTCGACGAAATGCACTGCGCCTGTAAAGCCCCGAACCCACTAGCCACGGCGCGGTCGGCAAGGACCGCGGACAGCGAACCGCTCAAGGCCCAGCCTAGTTCGATGGGCTTCGGGCCATGAAGTTCAGTTTTTATTCACCTCAACCCTAGCCTGGTTTCATTGTGTTGCAGAGATTTTTACATGACGTCGCCCTAGCCTCTTTGTGCTCCCAAAAATCCAAACTCTCCACTTACGAATCGGAGTGTTTGAGGGATTCCAATCTGACCAAGACATCAAGGTAAGTTGTCCGAGTTGTTTGTCATCAATTCTTAGGATTGAGGGTTGTTGTTGATGATGGAATTTGACGGTTTTGTCAATTAGGGTTTGAACGTTCGTCAGGGGTTTTTCGAAAGGTTCGTGGGCATTTCAAGGCTTTCCGATTGAAGAAAAACACTTCCCAACGATCAGGCAAGGGTTTACAATGCCTTTTTCGCATGATTTTTCCTGCCCAGGTTGAGTCGAGAGGTGCACTGTTCGGACCGTACGTGCGCGGTCGAGCGCTATGTTGCTGTGGACCGGGCCCCAGAACCGCACCTTGGATGGTGCGATCCTCACTGGAGAACGTGCGGTCGACGGCACAGTCCTCCTGAACCGCGCCCCCAACCGCGCCTCTGCCAGAGATGGGTTGTGTGATGCCTGGTTCATTCCACATTTCTTCTGAGCTTTTATTTAGTTGTTTCCTGATGGATGACGTATGTTGCCCTGACTCTTAGACTTGATGGATGATAAGTCTTGACACTTGGACCTCATGTGGAAATTGTAATGACTTAGGAACATCGAACCTAGGTTGTCGAATCTTGAGTTGCATAAGCCTTAGAAACCTAAAAGGGCAGTTTATTGGCATGTGAACCTAGGTGAATAGGTTGCCTGAATTACTCCTTTATTGATGATGAGTATGCATGTTATTGCATGAATGATTGAGATGGTTATGCATGTTATTGCATGAAGCCGGTTTGTGGCTGTGGCAGGCCTTGCTTGTGTGTTACCATGATTAGTTTGTGCATTAGTGGTTACAGCGGTCGAGTCGTGTCCATGTTTATTGTTTACTGGTAAAGGCAGGGTCTCATATACATTTCTGGCATGGCGGTAAAGACATGTCAGTGGACTCACTTGCATTATGGCTTGGCAGTAAAGTCATGTTTAGTGTTTCTGCATTGCCCGGCATGGCGGTAAAGACATGTCGGAGGTCCCCTTCTGCCGGTAAACGCAGGGACTGCAGCTCGCCGGTAAAGGCGTATTTCACTGCCGATAAAGGCAGTAGGTAGGAGCTGGCCTAGGCATTACATTGATGAGGACAACACATAAGAGGTTTCAACCAAAACTTGGCACCCTGGAGCTCTTGTCTAACAATGAGAACATAAGACTTGAGGAGATTGTTGGAATCCTACAAGCTGAGGAGATGGCTATGGATGATGGTGCACCACCAAAGGGACTTGCCATGAAAATTGAGGTTGACCAAGAGATCGAGGATTTTGATGATTTTGATGTTGATGTATCACACATCACCAAAGCTCTAGCTAAGATACTAAGGCAGAAGTGTGCAAACCAGCAAGCAAAAAATCAGAATTCGAGGTAAAAGTAAATATAGAAAGGAAGTTCATCCCGTGTCTGGACAATCGGCAGACAACAGGAGTGGAATAATAACAGACAGAAATCTGGTGTCACAGTAAAGAATGAAGAGAGTAATACTACTGAATGAACCAAGTGTCACGAGTGTGGAGGCCTTGGCCATATTTGTGCTGAATGTGCGACCTTTAAATGTAATGAGAAAAAATCCTACCAAATCACTTGGAACGAAAGTGAAGTGGAAACCAGTAATGATGAACAAGGAGTTGTAGCCTTTACTGCTCCCATTATTGATACTTTTGGTATTTTTTATCCTATCTTAGATTCAATTTCTGATACTAATAGTGATGATGGTAGTGATATAGAGGTAGATGTGGAAAAGTTAGTGAAAATCTATCACAGAACTCTTACCAACCTTCAGAAAGTTAATGCTGAGAATAAAAGAATTGGGAAGTACATTAATAAGATGGAAAGACGTATTGATGATGCAACTGATCAGAATAACGCCCTAACCAATTCCATTAAGGTTTTGGAGGATGAAGTTGTGGCACTAAAGAATGAACGTGACTCTGCCAAACTGATGTCCAGACACGCAATGAACAAGGCATCAAAACTAGAAGTTGAGCTACTACATGTCAAAAGTGATCATGACAGAGTTACTGCCGAGAATAAAAGCCTGGAGTGTGCTTATACTGAAATAGAGGAAAGTTGAAATAGGCGGAATTATCCATAAGGAAGTTGAATATTGGAAAAGCAACTCTTAATGATGTATTGAGTATGGGAAATCATCAGGAGATCACACTAGTATTGGATACCAGACGATGTTAAAGAGTTGTCCAAACAACCAACAGACACAAACATTCGTAAAAAGGAATTCTGACAGAGTTGATGTCCCAGAAAGTTGGAACTACTACGAAGAATAATAGAGGAAAGTGGAAGATGCCCATACCACCAATGTAATATACCTATTGCTCGTTGCTTGGACATGTTGCTGGAAAGTGCTATAGGCTTGTGCATGATGTGATTCAAGAGAAACCGGTTACATGGCCATCCGAGGAAATGAATAAGCAAATTAAGGTACAACCAGTCTAAAGAAGAAAAGAGAAGGAGGATACGCAATGCAATGTTATAGCCTTTTCTACCTTGAGGGAGGATAAGACAGGAAAGTGGTACTTTGATAACGGGTGTTCGAGACACATGACCGGGAGAACGCATATTCTGGAAGCTTATGTGGCACATGATCATGGATCGGTAGATGGAAAAAAAGGAAAAATTAGTGGACATGAAATTCTAAAGGAGGATGGTTTGCCTAGACTATCCAAGGTTTATTATGTAGAGGGGTTGCACACAAATCTCATAACTATCAGTCAACTATGCGACAATGACCTATATGTGCAATTCACGAAGGATCTATGTGAATTCTATGATAGAGATCAACAATGTGTCATGCGAGGGGTAAGATTTAAAAATAATTGCTATATCTTAACCCAATCTGAGCATGCATTTTTTGCAGAAAAGAATGACTTTGAAGTTCGGCACAAAAAGCTCAGATATATGAACTCAAAGGCATTGATTAAGCTAAGCAATGAAGAGATCATGCGAGGACTACCTAAGTTTGACATTGTAACATTCCATGTTACAGTCGGACTTTTCTGGTGTCAGAAAATGAGTAAAAAATTTTTGCGAAATTAATTATTGGAAATAATTAATTTCAAGGATGCGAAGAATTCAAATTGGGCAGTCGGATTCGAAATTAGTGGGCTCGGAAAGCCTCACGGCCCAATTAAGGAATATGGACAAGTTCAAGAATCGACAAGTGGAGGCGACACTTGGAGATTTATGGAAATTGGACTTGGCGGATTTTGGCAGAATTACACTTGATCAAATGGAATGATCAAGTGTAAGGAAATTGGACAAGGAACGGGTACAGAATTATTAATGAAATAATTCTGGCAGGCATAACAATTAATCATTTGGGATGATTAAATGTTAAGGGATTCAAAATGGAATGGATCAGGATGATGATTCAGAATGAGACGGATTGAATTGGTCAAGTGACGAAATGAATTAGAAGGAAACAATTCATTTCCGCTCCTTGGAAATTCTGGCAAAATTGGGAATTGGAAGAATTTTGCACAAGAGGGAAATTTCCGCACGACTGCGAAATTTCCGCTCATGTGCGGAAAAATTTCCGCACGCCATGACGGAATTTCCGCGCATTTGGCAATGAGCGGAAAAATTGGCAATATGGGCAGAAATGACACGGCAGCCTTCAGGGAATAATTCAATTGGCAGAATTGGATTATGGATCAAGGAAATCATACATGCAAGGGTTTACATGACTTGAAATTGGATAAAAATTTCATCAGGCAAAATGGCAGGAATTTCCGCACGGGCAGAAATTTCCGCACCAGGGCGGAATTTCCGCTCATGAATGAGCGGAAATATGGCAGAGGAGCGGAAATGAGCGGAAATCGAGCACCTCATGGCAGACTATGGCACGTCAAGGTTGACGGATGCACTGTTCATCGCATGGCAGATTTAATGTGCGGAATGACATTTTATTCTTGCACAAAATAGAAATTAGACAAGGCATGGACTGCCTTTGTCTATAAAAGGGGGACTTGGCAGATTGTGAACACTTTCACTTCATCTTCATCTTCTTCGTTCATTTTCTCTCAAAGAACAGAAAATACACAATCCGCCATTGCTCGCTGTTTCTTGCTCGAATTTGCACTAGGAACACGGATTTGGAATCCTTAGGATTTGATTCAGCCACAGTGGGTTTCTTCTTTGGAAATCGGTTCAGATTTGTGTCATTTGGGTAAGCCTCTTGATTACAGATTTTTAGCCAAAATGACATGAAATTTCTGTTTGATTTGGGCCGATTGAACTGCATGAAAATGATGGAAATTGAATCAGAAATCTTGGCCTGAGAACAGCCGTTAATGTCAGATTTTGGACATAAGAAATTTGTTGAATGTTCATGTTGATATTCATCAAGTTCTTGAATATCTTCAAAGGGTTTTTTTTGAACAAAGACCCATTTGATCTTGTAAAATGGAAATCCATGTGTTAGTCAAAAAGTGACCCATGAAACCGGGAGCAGTTGATGGGGAAATTGAAATGATCATTTCTTCTTCCACAATTCAAGGAAAATGATGATTATTTTAATTGAAAAAGGTGGATGACTCATTGAGCACATGGGTTTAGTAAAGTCTTGCAAGAAATTGCACATGGTCAAAATTGGCATTGGAAGTAATTTTTGCAATTGTGCAAGAAATTGAAGTGACATGGGACTTAAGAATTAATTGGCTAAGGATGGAATGGCTAATTAAATTTGTTGGGAAAGAATTAAATTGGGATTTAATTTAATTGGCCCATACAAGAATTGATCATTGGATAATTAATTTAATTTAACCAATTAAATTAATTAAGTGGTCTTGAGATAATTAATTACTGCGAGTAATTAATTTAATATTCCGAATTTCAGATTATTCAGTATTGCCAGATCAGACAGCAGTCGGCATTCGAATTCGGGATTAATCAGTTAAAGGAAGAAACAGAAGACTGTTGATACCGGGTACGGACTATACTGGGCAACCATAAGACCCGTATTTGGCATAGAACTTAGGGGTCTAAGTCTAGGAATTTATTTACGTGGCGTATTTAATTTCCTATTTATTATGCCTTGTCCGTATGATTATTTGATTGCCTG
>MAYD01378713.1:0-15656 GCA_001909325.1 Ruellia speciosa
GTCCTAACCTTTCGATTGCAGGTGTTGATAAGCTGAGAAGGCCTTTCTTTTGCTTTTGAACATTTATGTAAATATTTAATCGGCTTGTATTAAATGGCCGAGTCCCGGTGGTTTGATGAAGTCTTCTTTTCTTTTATGTAAATATTTAATCGGCTTGTATTATATGGAAAGTCAGGAAAGATGAGAATAAAATGGTGTTACCGTAAGGAGGTGGTTTCAACCAAAGTTTGATCTTGCATTCAATGTAAAAAGAATAGATTGCTGCTCATCACTGAGATATCTAGCTTCAGCCATCAGCCATCAACAAAGCAAAATCCCAACAGATCATTTGTCCCTGGAATAATAAGCTCTGGATACATTGCCGTGTTGCAGGAACTCACACCTTAATTGGCACTCGTAACCCTGGTGTATGTACCTCTGTTCCACACAAAATTCAGAAAAGTTAATGATGCGATACACGTATTCTCAAGGAGATAGCACCAGGCTGAAAGTAGAAATAAAGTTGGAGAAAATGAATCTCCTATCGAATTGTCATTATATGTGAGCTAACCCTTATTTTATGCTACTGTAGCTTTGAGCTGGTCAGGGTTTAACGACACAGCTTCAAGTATTGATATTTTTTGGAAGGGTGGATATCCTCACAAGTAAGAGAGTGTGAAAGTGTCTGTGTTTATGGTCCTTCCTTTTGACGTAAGCTGCATCTTACGATAAACCCAAGCTCATTTCCTTCAAGGGTCCAGTTTTCTGTTTCCTTCAAGGGTCAAGTTTCAAACCTTACGACTCTGTGAAGGAAATGAACTCGGGTCTGTCGCAAGGTTTAGCTTATGACAAAAGGAAAGACCTTACCAGAATATTCATCCCTGACCAAAGCTATGATGTTGTAAGGTCAATACCTCACAGTAATAACCACCTTTTGACAACCTTTAGAAAGCCATTGAACAAACTCCTGTCGTAGCTCCTGTTTTCGTAAGGTCCCAACCTTACAACAATTCCATTCCTAGTGATACACTTTTATCTTCCGACAATCAACCCTTTGACAGGACATGACTTTGCATCAGAAACATACCTTGCGACAGCCCTTGAAATTGCAATAGCCCAACGCATTCTCATGAAGTTTGTCTTAAAACTGAAATTTCACCAAATTCATGCACACTTCAACACAACATTATGGACAAATATTGATCAGCAGGTTATAAGTCCCCTACTTTTCATGGTCAATTATTGCATTATTTTTCGTCTGCATTTGTTGAATGACCAAGGATACCTGACATTTCAAAGAAGAAATTAGTGTTAACGGTACAAGCAATCAAAATCACTGTACTGTAAGTTCATACTCCGAAGTACTAAAACTAAAAATTACCAGCCCTAGGTGGAAAAACTACCCACCTTCTACTACTTGCAAAGGCAATAAAATGCTTCAAGATTTCCCCAACAAACTGCAAGAACTGTCTATTTCATGCCGCTACAGTCACTATATGTGTTCATCTCTCCCATGTGCCTCCTTGACAAGCTCCCTCAAGCATCTCTTTGGATCATTGTGCTTCATCAGCTTGAGAATCCCCAGCATTAACGAATAAAAGAGACCTGCATATAATATAAGAAAAACAAGTAACTGTACGTATAAATGCACATACATGAGAAGTTTTAGATCAATGTTCGAGGAGACAACTCTGTCAATCACTTGGGACAGATTGATTATCTTAATGAACATATGAATAATTTTCAATTCAATCAATGAAGTATAAAACAAATCCATTCTGAGACATAACTAAAGATCCATCACTTGGCACGAACTGTTCTTACCTTCCAAGTACAAGAGCAGTAATAGATAGCAGTGGTTCCAGAAGAATGATCAAGACGTTAGGAATCCACAAGCGCATGACCAGCCTTTGCAAAGCATTCCTAACAGCTCATTTCACCTTATTTGGATAATGGAAGTCATCAACAATAACTTAGAAGATTCTTTGTAGTGAAAGTCAAAGCATCTTTACCACCATGACCATCAAACTGCTTAATGAACTAGTCTTTAGGAAATGTATGGCATTATTGCTAAAATTCCTACTTTCGTTTCAAGTATGTTATACATTTAATGCATTCTCAAAGGAACAAGAAAACAACAAGCATTTTATTATATATAGATTAGTTGTTTAAACAAAAACAAATATAGATACAAAATAACTTACACACTCCATAAAATGCTCCAGGGCACAGGAAAATATTGACTGTATGAACTCATCCTCCATATGTGTCTTCGGTCAAATCTCAAAGCAGCATCCCAAACAAAATAACAGGAACAAAACCAGAACCTTTGTGTGATGGCTATAAGACACTGTTAGTGGTAGATCAATAGACAAACTAAAATGAGTCAAAATGCAAGGCCAGTTCAAATGTTGATTTGAAGCAACTCTTATCACAGGAAGCATCATTAGCAATGAAATTAATAATATGCTAAACAGATATCAAGATTTTGAGTTTGATTCAGAGCTCAACAGAATAAAAAATTGGAAGACCTATGAGCTACAGAAAAAGGTATACTTATTTGTACTCAGTATCAACATTTTCTTGAAAAAGAATCACTTTACCTTTATATCTAATGCAAAGGCCAATTAGAAATAAAGGTATTAAATAGATTTCCCTTAACAAACCCCCAGATAATAAACATAATGGCTTCATTACCCCTTCAATTTAATACCCCAAAAATTCAACTAACAATATCACATCCCCAATCTTAAACAATTTGCACTACCAGAATATTCAGAATTTTCAAGAGATTTGAGGGTGTGAATGTGAAATCCTACCAATTGGCAGAGAATTTTATCAATCGGATAATTTAGTCCATAGAAGCCAACAGCCATATTCAAAGAGTTTCAGAATGCAAAATAACAAATGGAGGATTATGTCCCATAATACCATTTCGGAAATGCCACTGAAAATGCTGCAAGCTTTTAGAAGGAAGTTTCACAAAATATCACATTCAGAGGATAAAAAATGCCAATAAAGTAAACCCTAAACCCTACACATCTAGTGGATTTAGCACATAAAACTCAAATCAACAATTAATGCATCAAACAAAGGCCAAATTATACCCACCACATCTCAAAGACAACCATGAGAACAGGAGGTATAAGGATCTACTAGCCAAAAATAGAGAATCATCACAAGGAAACAACGGGGGTGGGGGCAGCAGACAGCTGCTGGGATTTCAAAGAAAGGGGAAAATTGTATGAATTGGATATTCAATGATCTAAACAACCAAAACTAAGGCGGGACCACAATCCGTAGTTATTATGGCGGGCTGCCGTGGCACCTGTGGACTGCGATACTGCCATGGTGATGCGGCACCTGTCATGGCAACAGGGATAAGTATAATATTATAAATTTTTAATATATTATGCCATATAATAGTTTTTCAAATTGGTTATGCCGTTATGGATGAGCTGTAGAGATATTTGAAGGTTGTATAGATTTTTATACATTTGGCATCGGCCAAGTTTGTCCTATGTATGTATATATTTTTATATCTTATCACTGAAATAAGTGAAATAGAGAAGGCAGCTGTTTTCCAAAATGTTAACCCTAAACCATAAAGCTTCCAAACTTCCTCTCCCTCCCTGCTGCCGAAGTTAACTCACTGCACCTGGATCCGGCAGGCCGTCCCTTTGGGGAGTTGACCAACAGTGGTCCCGTCCCGAATCATTGCAGTACGCCTTCATGCTTTTGAGCAATGGGGACATTGACGTTTCTGGGGACTGGATCTCAACTTAAATCTGCTCATTTCCTTGCTGAGGGCCCTCATTGCTCAACAATCGTTCACCTTGCCACCGCACTGCATCTGTTGCCAGTCTTGACACTTGTACCTGGCACTGAGGTGTGGCGTGTTGACACAATGTGGCAGTTTGTGTTGACCGCCACATTGCCATGGCAATGCTGTAATAGCCATACCACAGTCAGGGACCCAAAAACATAGGGAGCAAAGGGAAAAACAAAAGAGACCATGGATTATAAAAGGGAATTTAAAATCTATGTCCTAAGCTGGCCAGAGCAGCCCATCCCAGCGCAGGTGAGCGGTGCGAGCTCGATATCCAAAAACATGTTGCCCAAATTACATATACATCCTGCGACCTGAGAAGACCAATAAACTCGAAAGATATCTAGCACCTTACACCGGCTCCCAAAAATATTTTAGGCCTTGGTGGGGCATTACAACAAACAACACAAAAAATTTTACTCCATGTTTCAGTACCAAACCCAACATTTTCAAATATCTTTTTCCTCCTAGAAAAGCCATATAAAAAAACAATGCAACAAAAGAAGAATTTCAGTTAATTACTGATCAAGTTCAATAATCAATTGCCAAGCAGTGTCTTGAATTTGATCGAACTTTTTTTCAGCATTGCAATTTTTGTTTGTCCATACAACTGCAAACAATGATGCTATCATGCTAATTGTTACAAAGGGTATATATCTACAGTATGCCCCCTTTGGGGTCTAGATTTTTGGATTGTCAAAAAAAATAAAAAAATCCTGTTGGTAGAAAACCCTTCGGTTGTTCTTCCTTTCTTTTTTCAAATAAAGGGGGAAAAAAGTAATGGTGGCTACTTAGCTGCAGAAAAGCAAGATCTTCTGAAGATTAACACTGTCAGTAGCAGCATCAACATTATCCGGTAATGGAAGGTCCACAAGCAACTTCATGTTGGCAGATTTTGTGCACAACTATCAACAGCAGCAAAGGGCCTTCAGACTTTTCTCAGTCCCCTCTTTTTCCTGCAAGAAAAAGGGGTTAAGAGATTTTGGAGATAACACACAAAAATATAAACAAATAATTATATAAACTAGAAACGAATTTTAGTCTATCATAAATCAATGAATAGAAACCAAAAAAACGAATCTGTTGTTCGATCCAGTCTTATTTTCAAATTTAACTAATTATTGCTCACCCCTAATTAAAGAAACGATAATCAGAAAACAACTATACCAACAGTATGTTGTTTTGCAGCATTGACATTGTGAGCATGAAAAAGTGAACAAACGTAGTATAAGGTTTTGAAATTTACCTCTGTTTCTTTAAGGAGCTAACATGGTTCTCAACCACCTCTTTTTCTTCGGCATCAAGGAAAGACAATTTCTCGTTGAAGGTATTAGTGCCATCCCCATGTCCAATTTCTATTAGTCGAAGAGGAAATAAGGTTACTCATGCACAACAGCAATAAAAATAATGATGCACCGGATAACTTACCTTGGGCCAAAATCTCTTGTTTTCCTAAACAGTTTAGCTTCCAGTATGCATGACCACGAGGATCCACGAAGACAGGAGTTGTTCTCAAAGCATCACATGTTGGATTACCTGAAAACAATTGAATCAACAAGGTAAGGCATGTAGAAATGTATTTATAATGCGACAGACAGATTGAAACAAAACAAAATCGGCCACAAGTCCATCAAAAGAAAACATGACACATGCATATCAATTTTCACATAAATTCCTAATGTCCAGTGATTCACTGGCTGTATTCAGAATTTTGATTTTTGTAGAATAAAGAGTGTTTTTGGATCTTCAGGAACAACAATACAGTAAAATCAGCAGCACAAATATTTAATTTGACAGCCTGAGGACACAACAGAGCAGATACTGAGAAAATACGATGCTTTAGAAAGCCATTATGGTATGGTGGTATACTAGATGCATATCGGCCATTTAATGCAACAATCACAGATAATAGAGAGAGAGAGAGAGAGAGAGAGAGAGAGAGAGAGAGAGAGAGAGAGAGAGACCACAGCTCCATAGGAACCATTTTAGCAACACCACAGAAAATAATTCACTTGGAACACTTCACATGTAAGTTATCCAGAAAAATGGAAGCCTCGACCTTGGATTAGTGTATGGCTGTTTGTCACAACTTACCCTTCAAAACAATTTCGTCATTTGAGTCAACCAGATTAACATTGTCCTGTACTTCCACGGATTTATCACTGGATGCCTTGGCCTGCTGAGAAATTGTAATAGAATCACCATCCTTAGCAATAACAGCTTCCTCAGTGACATTTTTCATTTCCTCAGTGACAGTTTTCACTTTCTTCACCAAATCCCTCTTCTGCATCAAGTAGTTTCAGAACAAGGAGAATAACAGTGGAAATTCATATGAAACTTGCAATATTTTCAATGCTAATTATATAGTGTGTTGTTTCACTGGCACAAACCTTTTGTCTAGCTTCCTTGACCTTTTCAACAAATTTCATGTTTTCATTCTCCATAAAATTTCTTACCTTCCTGCCCATGTGAAGGAGAAGAGGATGAGTTAGAGAAACAAATAGATTGTCAACTATAGCTGAGCAATGAAAAGTCTACTTACACAGTTCCAAGAAGCTCATCACAAAGTATATTTAAGATCATCAGTTTTTCAGAAGCATCTAAATCCTCATAATCAGTTGCCTTGTCTAGAGAATCCAACACTGGTAAATTCAACATCTTCTGAGTTTCAGACAAACAGCCTTTAAGTTTCTGGAACCATGGGCTTATCTCATTATCAGGGCTTTCTGCTCCACTGGACAGGAAAAGAAGAAACAACATATTTAGTGTGAGAAAATTCACTTGCCAATTGACTAGGTAGAGGATAGCATACATCTCTTCGTCTTCAGGCTGTAACTCAGATAGTAGTTGGACATGAAGCTGGACAGTCATAGAATATCTTCCTCGTCGTGCACATCGCCCATGGAATAAGTCGTGCACCACTTGCTCTGGTAGTCCTTGTCTCACCACTAGGAGCTGTTGATCATTAGCAAAAGAGACAAGCTAAGAATGAGAAAAACCAGAATGTTTTACAGAGTCAGCGACATCACACATTCGTGACAGAATAATACTGCTCATACCAACCAACAACAGAAAACAGTTTGAATAAATAATAGAGCAAGAGAAATAAGATGGATCATGAATACAATACTATAGCATAAAGTCAGTTGATGAATGTCTAGATAAATACAAACCACTTAATGCTCATAAACTAGGTCAGATGGTAACCGTTCTCAGATCCATAAAAAAGATAGAAAGAAAGAAAATAAACAACAGAACATTTGCCTGTCCAAAAGTAAAAAAGAAAAAATAAACAACAGAACACTTGCCTGTCCAAAAGTAAAAAAGAATTCCAAGAACTGCAAAGCATTGCCTACGTCTTTTGTAGATAACTCAATTCCAGCCACAATTGTCAACTCTTTTCCGGTTGGCAGTATAATTTCAAGGGCTCCTTCCGAATCTGACCCATTTGCATCCACTATACCATTAGAAAAATTTTCCCCCTCTCTCTTTGTTTGTGAATTGGCACCCTCCTGTAAATTCCAGAACCAGATCACATCAAAATTCATGAAGCCAATTACTGAAGTGTACTGTTATTTTTAATGTATATGAGAATACAGCAAACCAAGAAGCCTTGCAGAAGTAATATTAACTTGCCTCAATTCGGGGAGAATCAACTGCAGCTTCCCCAACTTTTTCATGATCTAAGCATTCCGGCTCCTTGACTAGCATTTCCGAAACAGAAGAATATCTTTTATCCATTGCTTTACTGCTAAGAGGTCCTGTTGGCCGATAACCTCTTCTTTTCCTAAATTAAGCATAATTATGAATACCACAAAAATATCAAAACATCTGTTGGAACATAAGTGAGAAGACTTACATACAAATACTGCAATTACAAATGCCCTTGCACTTAGGGCAACTCCACTTCTCCAATGCTGCAACAACCTCTATTGTCTCTCCATACCTGGATTCAAAGAAATGATACAATAAAAACTCAAAGTATTCAGAAAACAATATACTAAAAGAACACTCTAACCTGTTCCAGAGGCAGTTCTTGCATAATTTAATTGCGCATGGTTTATTGTTTCTCCGGTTTCTGCATTTTACTCCCGAAGTATTGATTTTGTGGCGACACTTAAAAAAAAAGATTGAGTTTAAATGAGAAGCTAATTTGTGCAACTTGAGTTGCCTATTAAATAATAACAAACATTTTAAAAAGAAATGATAACTGTAATATGCTAGTTGCAAATCATGGCCAAGAAGCTGAAAGACAAAAGATATGATTATAGTACCCATTCATCCAACAATTGCTATTTTTTGTTCAATATTTTCCAATAGTAAGATATTTTATTACATTTGATAATATTGAATGATATGTCTAGGATTTAATACATCAATTTGTTCATAATTAAGTGTTATTTGAGATTTGATTTTAGTGGTAGTGTACTATAAATAGCTCACTCTTTTATTAGTTTCACTCTGAACTCTAAGGATTTAAGCATTCTTTCACTGTGAAGTTGCATAATCATTTAGGAAAAGGCCAGCTTGAGTAGAAAAATAGTAGAAATCTTTAGACTTTGACTAAGCCAAAAATTATGGTCCATCCGCTGCTATATACTTTTACAATTTTCCGTATATTAACTCAGTTTTGGCTTATTATTTCAGTTGTATTGGCAAGAGTGTCATCATTTAATTCTTTTAGGCAATATTCTCCATTTAATCAAGATGATCCATTTTAAGTTACAAGAAAACAACAAATAATTATCAATAAAATCAATAAAAAAGCAATTATACCTTTCTTAATTGTGTACCTATTTGTGGTGATATACACCATGATCAACAGAATTACCATCATAGTTGCAAATGGAAAATGGAGGGATGAGTTAAAAGCACTATAAATCCATAGCACATCACACAGCACACAGTAGCCCTCATTTTGATTGATGGTTTTGGATTTGGAAGATAGATTCAATGGATGAATTCGCTCTAATTTGGTGCAAAATCCATCATTCGAATCCATTCGTTAAATCCAAAATCCATCAAACTAAATGATACCTTAGATCAATTAAGAATTATATCTATACATTTAGAAATACGTTATCATTATATAAATAAACATAAATAACTTCAATCATTTCATGAAAATGAAAAACACAGAAAGTAGTGTGAATCAATCCTAGTGGAAGAAACAACAGGGAAAACAGATACAACTTAAAATCACTGCCAAACAAGAAGAAAAAAAAGGGGATGGTCAGCATTAACCAAGGATCATGACCAAAGATAGAGATGGAATCAATCACCAAGGTCAGTAGATGTTAGAGCAGACACCACCCAGCAGGAATTTTCCCCTTAAGCTTGATTCCCTTATTCAATTGCCAAAAGAATGAATACAAAGGGCTGCCAAAACCACTTTTTATACACAATCCCAAAAGACTCCTAAAGACAAAAGGATTGACCCAACCAAAGACACACAAATGGAACTCCAAGTAAACGAACCCAAATGGCACAATCCGACCCGACCCATACTCCACAATAGATGTTAAAGGCAGAAAACTCTTTTCAATAGAGTTGAGCTTTTTCAGAGGAGTTTCAAGGAAAGAAAGCTTTTCCCTTAATAGAAAATTGTTCGTGTGCGCCTTAAATTGAAGAAAGGGCATTTTTGTCTACATTTTCTAAAGGGGAAAGGTTTTCTTTCCTTTTTAATCCTTCGTCATGGAAAGAAAGCCTTTCCTCCGCGTGGACCTGACTGTAGTAAATGGCACTAAAGTCGTGCTTGTGCCTGACTACATTAAATGACAGCAAAGTTGTGCTTTCGCCTCACTCTGGTACATGACACCAAAGTCGTGCTTTCAGTAAATGGCAGCAAATAGCAATCAAAATTGTGCTAGACTTGGGAAATTCTTCTTTATAAATGGCATCATTTCGCGCCATTTACAAGTATCAAATACCAATTTACCAAGTTTAAAAAGATTAACGGCTACCTAAGGAAACTGACTGATAAATTTGATTAAATACCCCATGCTCCCTCAATCGGGAGCATTACAGGAGAAATGGTTCCAACTCCATCAAACATCGCCTCAACACATGAAATTCAGATGATTATTCCATCAAGTCATGAAATTT
This sequence comes from Ruellia speciosa, assembly GCA_001909325.1. NCBI lineage: Eukaryota > Viridiplantae > Streptophyta > Magnoliopsida > Lamiales > Acanthaceae > Ruellia > Ruellia speciosa. The sequence continues at coordinate 9,914 of MAYD01378713.1, forward strand.
AGCAACCAACAAATCTGAAATCCCCACACATATATCAAAGAATAAGCTCAGGCATCACCAAGGTCACACCATTCAGGTTATAATTCATACTTTAGTTTACTTCAACACATCAGAACAAGAGGTTCCAGGCAAACACATTCCCATTTGCCTTAAATTTAAAGTCCTCTGTCCACACATTTCTTTCTCCACTAAACACAGGCATACAATTGACTCGGCAAGAATCGAAATTTATAATGTGGAGATATCAAAATCACTTTTACCTTACCAACAAAGCGCCAAAAACCTCAAAGAAAACAAACTTAACAAAAAAAGAAAATCATTCAAAGAGAACAGCAAAACACTAACGGTCCATTCATCGCTGTACCAAAATCCCAAGAATTGTTCAATAGGGGATGAATCAAAAGTACCTGGTGACATGTTTTTCCAACAAGGGGATCAACAACCCCCTCGCCCACAACCTCCTCATTCGCAGCCGCAGAAGCATCAATGTTCCCAGCAGATGAATCAATCGCCATTTTCGGAATATAAAAAAATTCGGACACCCAGATCAGTGAATGCTCGAACAACGTTCAAATTTGCTTAAGTATCAGGGGATATATAGGAGAATGGAGATAAAGGGGTGGGTGGGTTCTGCAAATTTGGTATGTTTTTTTCAGCAATTGCTCTTCCCGCCAATTAAATCGCCATTTTTGCGGAGAGAACGGAGGTGTGCTTGTCCTGTCGTGTAGTCTGGTCTGGTCTGGTCTGTTCAGACGTCTGGCGTTTGTATATTTTGTCTATTTGACAATTTTAAACTCAATTTCTAAAAACTCAATTTCTAGAAAGGGCTAAAAAGTCCCTTTTTTTTCTCTCAAGTCAGGGTGAGGTTTTATTCAACTATTTATTTTCAAATTTCATCCTATATATTTTAATTTTATTGTAATTTTAATATTTTATCCATCAAAAAGTGTAACAAGATAATGGACACTTACTAGAACTCTATGCTGAAAACCGCTGGATAGATGGTGTCTAGTAGTGCAATCTATATAACTCCTGAATCAACATCCAAGGATCCACCCCAATAGGTACAACAGCCCTTGGAACCGCTGGAGGAGCTCTTGGCTCGTCAGACCTTCCTTGTCTCGACGAGGAACCTGAGATGGGTTCATCACACAATATGAAGATGCTTTTACCCTTTCGGGTCCTTTAAAATCGGTTTGAAAATTTTTTTTTCAAACATTTGCAATGGAATCTCAAAGCATTTCTTATAAGACATGATTTGAAATCCAAAAATCTTTCTTGCAATCGTGCAAGTAATTTCAAAATCTTTCTTGGTGCAATCGTGCACAAACTTGCAAAATCTGATGCATGCCTTTATGTGAGACCCCGTCACATCTTTACATGCAAAAACTTTCGTAAACTTTATGCAATTTCGATGCATCTTTAAATCAATGAAAATTGCAAGCCTTTAAAATCAGTACTGGCCTCCATATTTTCAACCCGCGGCACATTTAGAGGTGCACTACACGGATCCGGAAAACCAGACTGTGAAACTTCTCTTTACTTTGAGTTCGGGACCGCAGTCCATAGTGCACAACCGCAGCAGGCACTCCCCTCACACTCTATCCAGCAGGATTTCTTTTGAGTGGATCCGCAGATCAAGTAAAATTTCACTTTCCTTCGAGTTCGGGACCACAGCCCATAGTGCACAACCGCAACAGGCACACCCCTCGCACTCTATCCCGCAGGATTTCTTGTGAGTGGATCCGCAGATCATGTCTCAAGTCCGCAGACTACCAAGACGGGAACAATTTAAAAAAATTGAAAATTTCTATAACACATTGTAACACCCCGATTTCCATAAGCCAGACGATGTTACCGCCACCCCTAACTTATCTCAAGTTCTACGGCCTAACCCTTAGTAAGCTCGGTACTCAGGCTAACCATGTTATCTAATCCTATCAAAGTACACCGGATTTCAGGAACTGAGTCCCCTCTGATCACAGCTCAGCGTATTAAAACATGGAGACATGCATAAGCGGAAATCTAAACTGATACCAATACAATCGAGGGTCCCATTAATACAAGCCATTTATCGAATAAAAGTACAGTGCGTGAAAGTAAACACACAGATGCAACTTAGGAGTTCTAGTTCTCTCAACTTACATCCCTCGAGGCGTTGCCTCGCCCAGCGTGCTCAATGGCCAGGGGTATATCCCCCGGCCTTTCGACATCTGCAAAAACAAGCACAGCTTAGTCGAAAAGACTAAGTACGGAACATACACAATGATGCACATGAGTATGATCATGAAATGAGTTCTACTCTGAGGGCATATCCCCAATGCACTCAAAGGGTTTAAAATCCCATGCGACTTTATTCGAAACCATGCAGGTTTGTAAATCAATGTCGTTTACCAAACCATTCACCCTAGGCGCATCCGCAGTGTGGCTACAGCTCAGGACACTAACCTACCCTCTGCATGCTTAGCCCCGAGGGGCACAGCTCAGGGTAAGAGCCCTTATCGCGTGCTCAACGGATGTGGAACGCTTCGGGGTTTGAAATTCGAATCCAAATGCAACACAAGATAACCGTTAGGCAAAACGTGCCATGCTGCCCTAAAAAGTTATAAGAAAAACAATGCATAAACAGTATGCAATGTACTCCACACTGAGTGTATCACCAAGATATATCTCAGTGGTTTTAAAATCCTTTTATGCAACAATTTCCCATGCAACATGAATAATAACCGATAACATGCTTCATGTAACAAAACACAATGTGACATGAATACAACTGTAAGCATAAACCCTGCAAACAGTTAAACATATGAAGCCAATCGATATACAGAACTGTAAAGCAACTATCATCTAAACAGTTAAGTATATAACACAAAGTATAGAGTGAGCAAAGACCGAGGTCCTTGGGACAACTGGAGACACCACCATGCTCCAGGTTGCCCGAGTTGTGCATGCTAGGGCATGGTCGAATGGAATCACCCAACTCCGAACCCGTACACCAAAGCATTGCACGTCTATGAGCGTTTAAGGAGTCATCGTAGCCTTAAGGTAACTGGGTCGCTCCGCCAGTATCAGCTAGATCTCCCTAGAGGTTAGAGATTGGATAGTTCTAACTCCGGTCTCACGTGTAGTACCTCCTCAGTACAAGCTTACCATCCTATCCAACCCCTCGGACTGGACTCAAATTACCGGTAAACCACGACAAGGGAGCTACCCTCGTGTGTAGAACAGTGACAGTATAGAGAGTTGAAACTTCCCATTGGTGGACTTTAATCCCTATGGCGATCAACCCAGAGGGTACTTTGGTAGTCACTTTATCTTTTCACTTTACGGGATTTGTAATACCCGGTATTACAGGTGAATTTTAATTCGAATTTAATAAGAAATTAAATCGAATTAATTTAAGAAAGCCGGATTTTCTGTGTGAATTTTTCGCGAATTAAATTATCAAGGGATAATTAATTCAAGTATGCGAAATTTAGGGAACAGATCGGATGATCAGATTTTGTCGACGTCGCCTTGGATTAAATTAATTTAGAAAAGAAAATCCAAATTTATTAAAGTTAAGTTTGAGCCTAATTTAATTAAATTAGATGGAATCTAATTTAAATAATAAGGGTGTACAGTGTACGGGAGGAGGCGACATTCAGTAATCAGGGATTAATATTTCTTTGTGGGGAAAAAGAAATATTACATAACCTCTGGGGTTGGAATGTGAAAATGTAGAACTTATGGGATCAAAATCAAGATTTCAAGAAAGTTGGGGCAGAAATTAAAGGAGGGAGAAAGTTACGGGTTCAATCGAATTAAGAGGGAGATTTGAGGGACCCAATTGCCAATAGCCAACTCTTGATTTCTAATTGAATTAGAAATCAAGACAAAGATCAGAACAGAGGCCAGTGTCGAAGTTTTGCCTTCTTCTTTTCCTTTTCGGTCGAAGATTTGCAAGGAGGTCGCAAGTTTGGAGTCTAGGGTTGGAGGTAGTATATAAAGCACCCTTTGCTAGATTTTAGGGCATTCCGCCGCATTGCTCAATTATTGAAGCTTTTCCTCTCTCGGCCGTGAGGTATCATCCCGAACCCTAGCTTCTTTCAATTTGGGGATTTCTTTTTGTTGTTGCTAGTGTTCCTTTGGTTGATTTGTGCTCAAATCCGAAGGATTTGAGGATGGGGGTGTTGATTGGGTCGATCGTTTCTGTCTCGGTCCTCGTCAGTGTGCCATTCCAGTTTTGATTTTGGCCTGTCGATGTTGTTTTCTGTCGATCCCATGCTGTTTCTATTTCTGTTTCAGCTTTCAGTACTTGTTGTTGTTGTTGGTGTCTTATGTCGATTAAGCTCAAATCCGAAGGATTTGAGGTTAGGGGTGGTGTTGATTGTGCTGTTTCTGTCGCTGCCTGTGTCTCCATTCCAGTTTTAATTTTGGTTGATGAAGCAGGCAGTGTTTGATTTGGGTTCCAGCTGTTGTGTGGCTTTTAAATCCAATTTTAAGATCTCCCATTAAATGTTGATGTTGCTGTTAAAATCCAAATTGAAGTTTCCCCGATCGATTTTAGTTTGGGAACAAGATTTGGATTTTTGGTTGATTGTGAGTGTGTTGTCTGTTGTCACTGGTTCTGTTGCTGTTGAGGTATTGGGGATTAAATCTTTAAAGCTTCTCCATTCAACTCTGTTTTAAAAACAAGGATAGAGATTTTTGATTTAAATGGTGATGACCGTGTGTTGTCCTAGTTTGTTGTTGTTCTTGAAATCAAGTTTCCATTCAAAACTGATTTAACAAGTATTTGGGTTTATAATTTTGGATTTCAGTGACTGTTGTGTCTGGTTGTGTTGGCACGGTTTCAATTCCAGTTAGTCGTGTTGCCTGGTTCTGGTTCAGTTCCAGGTTCTGATGTTGTTGTCCCTCGTTGTGTGCTGTGGTTTCCTGTTCTGTTGTCTTGGTTCTTGGTTATGGTTTTACAGCTTGTTGTTAGAATCCAAGTCCTAAACTTCCCCACTCAGTGTTGTTCTAAAGACAAGGAGTTGGGATTTTAATTTTGTTGATTGATTTTGATCGGTTGTCTCTGCTCTAGTAAATTTCAGTTTGGTTTCAGCTTCAGTTCAGTTGTGGTTGATGTTTTAAAATCTAATTTCAAAGATTTCCTCGTTCAAGTTTGATTTAAAAACAAGACTTGGGAATTTCAGTCTAGTGCACGCAGTTCAGTTTCAGCTACTGTGTTCATGTTGATTCCAGTCCGATTTCAGTTTAGTGTCGGATGTGCGAAATTGGATTCGGGTTGGTTGAACAAATTTTTGGGGCAGCCGTGTGTGTGTGGTGGTAGTGTTCTTCCAATCTTCATAAAGTTCTTACCCATCTCCAATTGTTCTTGAAATAATCCTTTTGATCCAGAAATATTAATTTCTTCAAGATGTTAGTGTTTGTTTGATTTGGGCCTTAACTAAATAAGTGGTTTGGGCTGGAATTTAATTATTTGTTGAGTAGGGCTTATGTTTGGGCCAAATTAATACATGTGCAATGGACCTTGGACTAGTAATTGGGCTTGGGCACTAATTAATTAGTTGATTGTTAAGTAAATCAGTGGGCTTGGGACTTAATTAATTTTATGGATCAGGATTAATGAATAGCTTAAAGGGACTAGTGAACTTAAGAGTCTCAATTAATCTAAAAAATTGGGAGTATGGTTAATGAAGCATTTGATTAAAGAATTAAATGTTTCTTGCGATTCAAACTTTACTTTGGGATCCAATGA